>JBBPBX010001419.1:0-57855 GCA_038048925.1 Garcialebias charrua
CTAACCTTTAAACTAATAATTACATTCCACCAGGCTTTTGAACCAAAGGACTTCTGGTTCTAACATGGTACCTCAACCTCTGTCCCGTGAGTTTCTGTGCAGTTAGTCCAGTTTTTTTTACCATGATGAAACAGCACACACATATCTCTTATCACTAGTTTGAGCAGGAGAGACAAACAGATCAATAGGTAGTACTTGCAGCAGTAAAGTGGAGGACTTACAGTCAAAAACGTAGGAAAAGATGTCAGTCGAAGGAAAGATTTATCAAGATTTAACCACAGATGTGGATTTTCACCGCCAAACATTTGGACAAGGTAAACTTTACAAGAAACTCCTCCTTTTATAGAATAACCTTTTTTAAATTTCCCTCTATTTCCGACCTTTTTCTCTTTATTAAAACGTTGCACAAGTTTTAAATATGTTGAATTTGAACACGTTTAATGTAAACCTGCTAATGCATCGGTGACCTGTCAGAGGGTAAAAATGTCACAGTAAAAACTCATTATTTTGTAAAATACTTTCTAAAGACGGAGTTAGCTTTGGAGATTAACACTAATGGGAACATTTCGAAGGTCTGCATGCAGGCAGAGCTGGATTTGGCTTTCAACACCGACGACTGGTTAAACTGAGCCTGGGCCTGCTCAACGCCGCGCTGCTGATGTCTGCTGCTGTCGTCGGGATTTACTGTGAGTATGAGAGTTTATACATACAGTGTTAGTTTAGTCATTCTAAGTTTATGTATAGCCAATGATTAGTGAAACATAAAACTGACATTCATATTTTTGTTACGCTCTTTAAAGCCCTTTATGTTAATTAGAATTTTATAAGCTTGAGTTGATTGGTTTCAGTGTGAAAATTGTTTTTCTGTGCACAAAGAAAGGACAAACCAGAACAAAATGAAAATTAATTTAAATTTTATAGCAAAGTATGTTGCAGTATTCGAACAATTGTGGGGCTATATAGCTGTTCCTTAAGAAGGAAGTATTTGGTGATCATTTCCCCATAAAGCTCATTGAAATTTGTGATGTAATATTATTCTTTAAATAAAATGTTCAGTTTTAAGACACATCACATGTTTATGTGTCCACCCCCCACCCCACATGCTGCTTTTAGTGTCACTGCACACATTTGAAACCAAACTTAGACAAAGTAAACTTCTTGTTATTGATCATACACACAACCAACAAGTATATTAATATAATCTAAGCTTTCACTCTGAACCGTTTTCTTATTTTCTTTTATCATAGCTTTAACTGGACATTTACAAATAAGAATTTTCTGAAGAAGTGTGTAGTTTTACCTTTAGGGTAAGCAGAGTGTGCCAATTAAGAGAAGAAAGCTAAGACAGAAGTTTATTGACCCCGCAGGAAAATATTGTGCAAATATTATTATTACTGTATGTACAAATTGAAACGTATTTAAAACCATAAATTTTTTGTCTATATTGCAGATTTTAGATTACGGTAGTTTTGTTATTGTTAAAAATAACTTAAACCAGTGTCCTGTTGGTCACATTAAAGTGTAAAGACATATGACGGTGGCTCAGTTGGTAAAGCTGTTGTTGCCTCTCAGCAAGAAGGTTGCCGGATCGAATCCTGGCCAGGGGGCCTTTCTGGGTGGAGTTTGCATGTTCTCTCCGTGAATGCATAGGTTTTCTCTGGGTACTCCAGTTTCCTCCCACAGACTAAAAACATGCATGTTAAGCTGATTGGTAACTCTAAATTGTCTCTAGGTGTGAGTGAGTGAATGGTTGTTTGTCTCTGTGATGGACTGGAGACCTGTCCAGAGTGTCCCCCGCCTCTCGCACAGTGATGACTGGATATGGGCACCAGTGACTTCTGCGGCCCGAAAAGGAAGAAGCGGGTAAAGATAATGGATGGATGGATGGATGGATATATAAAGGTGTACACAAGCATCATGGCAGCAGTCAAGATAGTGGACACAAGTATCGTGCTGATGTGCATTTATTATAGTCTGTCCAAAATGATTTGAAGACTAAATTCAGTATGAAACAAAGATCTGAATTTAAATTTCATCAAATATGAGGTAAAAGGCATAAATCAACATTTTACTCCTCAAAACAAACAACTAGCAAATAAATAAATAATTTTTTTTAAATCGTAGTTGAACAGATTTTTCAGAAATAAGTATTGTTTAGTATTTGTTGCCAAAAATAAACCTATTGTCACATTTATGTGCTAAATGATGGCGAATGGCGATGCATTTTCCCTTCATATACTGGACCCTTAAACAACCTGGATCCAGTCCATGAACCAAAGAAGTTCACCACAAACCAGAAAACCTTCTTATCATTGTACATGTATCATTAAATGGTTAACATGTGTTTGAAGTAGCTTTAAAGCTGCAGTCTGTAAGTTTTCTAAAAATATATTTTTAACATATTTCTTCACTCTGTCACTATCTCCTGACAGACTGACGTTAGACAAGTAATCTCTGAAAAAAACTATAGTCCCCTTGCTTCTCCAGGTGTTACTAAAAGCATTTCTAAAAACCCACAGTGACCCGCCGTTAACCAGCCAATAAAAACAGAGTTTTTAACCAGCCAATAAAAACAGAGCTTCTCACGCTCCTAACCCACGCCCCCGCCTGTCCCAGCCCCAGCGGCCGCGCACGTTCTCGTTCAAAGGATTGCAAAGCAATGCAAAACTGTTTTCAAAGGTGGGCGCCAGACCGCTAGGGAGCGCTAATGCGCTAATCCGCTTATAGCGTACCTAAACAATTTGTTAGCTTTACAGCGGATTGACTAACTTTTATAATTCATAAGCGGATTTGCGCTATTTTTATTTAAAATGCAGTATTGCTAATAACTAATTATCTATCAGTAAAAACGAAAAAACTTATTTACGGGCTGCTAACAGACCATATCCTGTCAGCGCCGGATGTGGTCCGTGACAAAAAAGCGTCCCTCAGTCCCGCTGCAGCAGGTGTACTGGTGTACTTGGTATCCTTCAAGACCGAGGCTTTCCCAAAATGCATTGCGTTTACACTGCGCGTGCGTATTGAGGGAAAATTTTGGATGATGTTATGGCGGACGAAGCGACGGAATACACTTTTAAAAGTAAGTTATGTTAAAATGTGGGATTAAAAAATTAAAAGCCTAAAGCGGTTATGATTTTAAGCAGATGATAGGCTTTTGTCATTTGCGTAGACATTTTTTTGTATTATTTTTTGTCGGAGATTAGCTCGTACAATGGGTCCCATAATATTTTCGCCGCTAAGCTAATTTTACTTTTTATTTTTTATTTTTTAAGGGAGCAAGGAGTAGACCGAAGCTTTTATTAAGCTTTTATTATTAAACCGTCCACACTTGTTCATTCAGAAAACATTTATGCACGATTATGGCCGCTTATGTTTTCACGTATTTAACCTGTACAAATGAGTAGATATGGCTACAAAAACGCAAAGTAGAAGTGTTTATCCCTGCTGAGGAAAGTGACCAGCTCTTAATTAGACCTGTGAGTTAATAATTAAGCTTTTATTAAGAGTCAGATTGAAAACAGCCACCTTTTCACGAGTGCAAAACAAATCTGCAGCTGTGTTATGGAGGTACAAGAATGAATCAATTTATTCATCTTATGCTTCTGACTGAGTACAGTTTCATTAACCTTCATACTGTACAGAACCTGTGATCTTAATGAAGTACTGTACAGCTCTTCTTGTGTTGTGCGGTGGAAACTACAGTTTTTCTAAGACATTATTTTCCATGTTTCCCCTCTTCATTCATTTTATGTTGCTGTTATTAGGATCATTTTGGAGAAGATGGGGCCTGCATGACAAGGTAAATCCTCTGCAGGCAAAAAAGATATAGGATAATCTAAAAAAATAAATACAAAGTATGTGCATGTGTAATGAAGAATATAATTTGTACGTGCAGCTGTTAATACATGTAAAGTTTTTTTTTAAATGTTTGTTGCTCTTTTTGCCAACTGTGATGTTTCCTCTGTTCAGGACTGTAAATATCCAGGCGGGTCAAGGAGTTAATGGGAAGCTGCTGCTGTGACTTGGTCCTGGTTTGTCATCATGGACAGAGACCTTCCACTGCACCTCCTGTCCTAACTGTCTCCATCACTGAGGACACTCCAGGTCCGAGCGCAGCAGCGGGTGAGCCAGGGCTGAGGAACGGAGACGGGGAAGAAAGAGGCAGCAGGACAGAGAGGATGATTTATTTCAGTTCATCAGAAGAGATGAAGCAGCAGAGAGAAGAACAAATGTAAGTAGAGACAGAATGGAGAGACTTTTCACAATTCTCAAAAGAATGAGCAAATAAATGAATTAATTTATTGTATTTTTATGTTCTTGATGTAACCAGTGGCACCTGTTGGTGCTCTCCATCACTGATTGAAAGGCAAGCAGATAAAGGAGCAGGTGTGGCCTTTCAGAAAAGTTTGTCAGAGCTCTGATTGTGCTTCTGCTGTTGGGGTGTGTGGTAAGAAATCACTTTATCATGATCTGGTGGTTTTAAAAACTCAAGGTATCTTTCCTAATGTGTTGTTTGGATGTTGCAGTGTTATCACACACAAGATTTGAAGGTGTGTTCTACATCCAGCTGCACGTGGGTGTGACGACGTGTCAGGTATTGTTTTTTATATAATGTATTAATGACTAATGAAATGAATTGTATATGGAACTGTCAAGATTAATTGAAGTTTGTCTTTATAGTTTCATATGTACTGTTTCCTGCTGTCCTTTTTGAGTTGAGTTTAATGAATTGTTTTTGGTCTGCCCGGGCCTTGCATGGCCTGTAGAGCAAAACATCTGGGAGTGTGTCTTGTAAGGGTGGACCAACCACTTTATTTTTGTTTTGTTTGTCCTTATTTAGCCACCCACCTAGGTGACACCAGATGTAGCTTATAGCCACAAGCCTTCACGTCCTGGAAGCTTGACCCATTCTCGTGTGTGTAGTGGTGTGGGAACCTGAAGTTTGTGGCCTTCTGCACTTAGTTTGGTCACTAGTTGGCAGTGTAGTGCAAATATTGCATAACTTAGTGGCTACCAATTGTTGAATTTAAATAGCGGTTTAGAATTTAGCTTCCCCTAATTTTCATAAGACATTAGTGCTTTTGAAATAGCGGACCTAAATAAATTAATTAGTGTTTTTGAAACAGCGGAACTAATTTTTGGATTAGCGCTGCCCAGCACTGGTCTCTTCATTCAGATGAATATTCACGGATTCTACTTCAGTGACTGATTCTGATGAATAAGTTGAATAAGTTGTTGTTGGTCAGTAAACTGACCAGCTGGTGCCCCACTTTAACGAGAGCTAAAGAAATAAAACTAATGTAGTGAAGGGGATGGAGAAAGTGTCACCGGTCTTCCTCCATCTCTCTCCTTCATAAGAGTTTAGGATAACTTTTTCTATCTTTGATTTCATAGTTTGCAGTGAGTACCTTTCATTTTCACAAATTCACTTCATTACAGCAGGGATTTAAATTTATCTTCAAATGTTGGCCTGAAATTCCTCCTGGGTTTAAAATGATCATAAATTCATATTCAGAACATATAAAACATGCCACAATGCTTTGTTTTCTCTGCTTTAAACAGTATTGACTGTTAAATGGATCAGATTGATATCTGTAACAATGGTCCTAATGGAGCAGTTCATTTGGAACCTCAAACAAGGTGGTCCCATGAACTGGGCTGAGTGAAGGTGGTACCGACTATGGCAGGCCGTTTGAACATTTAATCAAAACCCACTCCTCTCTGTTATTCCATTTGTAGATCACTAAAACAACATTCTTCCTGGTCAAAATTAAATTCCTACTAGTCAGAACTGTAATTATATATATCTACAATTACATTTTTGCTAGCAGAAACTTACTTTCAGGATGTCATAAAATCAAGTTGAACTATTAAGAATTAAGTTTCAGATTATCAGTCTTTACAAATTATAAGTCGCCGTTTTAACATTTAATAGCTTGACTGGATATCTATTTCAGATATCTCAAATACGTTTCTTCCTAGTCAAAATGAACATTACAGATATCTAAAACATCATTCTTTCTATCTAAAATGTTAATTTTAGATGGGAAGATTTTAATTCTTACTAGTACAAATGATGTCACTTTCCCCATTCATGTGTATTGGGCTTTTACTTCCAGATATCTAAAATAACATTCTTCCTATCTATAATAAACATTCTGGATGTCTACAAATGAATTATGACGAGGATGAACTCTAAATTCAGATCTCCATAATCCAGTTAATACTAGTCATAATGACCATTTCAGATATCATAAATGAAGAAGTCATTCTAGATATCCAGTTATCAATTCTTGACATCCAAAATGCATTTCTACTAGTATAAATCTAGTTAAAGATATCAACTACTGATTATTTGACTAGTTAATGTGGAATTTCAGATATCTGAAATGTTAATAATGCCTATACAAATTACACTTATAGATACTTAAAAATTATATTGTTGATCTCTGAAATGTTTTCTTCATTTTTGACATCTGAAATAAATAGTATAACCAGTAACAATTGGATTATAGAGATCTGAAGTTAATTTTTAGACATCCAGAATGTTAATTTTAGATAGGATAAATGTTATTTTAGATATCTGGAAGTAACATCCCAATGACGTCATTTTTACTAGTAAGAAATACATTCTTCCTCTCTGTGATGATCATTTTAGAGAGGAGAAATGTTGTTTTAGATATCTGGAAGTAACATCCCAATGACGTCATTTTTACTAGTAAGAAATACATTCTTCCTATCTGTGATGAACATTTTAGAGAGGAGAAATGTTGTTTTAGATATCTGGAAGTAAAAGCCCAATACACATGAATGTGAAAAGTGATGTCATTTGTACTAGTAAGAATTACATTCTTCCTATCTGAAATGTTAATTTTAGATAGGAGAAATGTTGTTTTAGATATCTGGAAGTAACATCCCAATGACGTCATTTGTACTAGTAAGAACTCCATTCTTCCTATCTGAAATTATTATTTTAGAGAGGAGAAATGTTGTTTTAGATATCTGGAAGTAACATCCCAATGACGTCATTTTTACTAGTAAGAATTACATTCTTCCTATCTGTGATGATCATTTCAGAGAGGATAAATGTTGTTTTAGATATCTGGAAGTAAAAGCCCAATACTGTACACATGAATGTGAAAAGTGATGTCATTTCATTTGTACTAAGAACTCCATTCTTCCTATCTGAAATTATTATTTTAGAGAGGAGAAATGTTGTTTTAGATATCTGGAAGTAACATCCCAATGATGTCATTTTTACTAGTAAGAATTACATTCTTCCTATCTGTGATGATCATTTCAGAGAGGAGAAATGTTGTTTTAGATATCTGGAAGTAAAAGCCCTTTTAACATTAAATCAGATTCACGGCACTTCAATTCCAGATATCTGAAATTGAATTATGACTAGTCATAATAGCTATTCAAGATATCTTGAATTACATTTTGACTAGTCAAAATTCGTATTTGAGATATCTCTAATTACATTCTGACTAGTCAAAATGACGTCAGATTTTCCATTGAGTTGAATGGAGGCTTCAATTTAAGATATCTTGAAATGAATTTTGACTAGTCGTAAATACAATTCTAGATATCTCTAAGTTAATTTTGACTAGTCATAATTTGCTTTCAAGATATCTCAAATTTAGTTTTGACTAGTCATAATTACAATTACAGATATCTTAAATTACATCATCATTTAAGATATCTTAAATGTATTTATGACTAGTCAAAATGTATTTATGACTAGTCAAAATGTAATTCAAGATATCTTAAATAGCTATTATGACTAGTCATAAATCAATTTCAGATATCTAGAACTGTACTTATGACTAGTCAAAATTCCTTTTAAGATATCTTTAAATGAATTCAAGATATCTTAAATATTTTATCATGTAGACGGCGTTTCTATTTAAGATATCTAGAATTCACATTATGACTAGTCAGAATGACGTACGAGATATCTTGAATTATAATTTTGACTAGTCACAATGACACAGTTTTACGCAGGCGGAAATAGGTCCGCTAAATCTTGTCAGGAGGACCCATGTCAGGTCTGTCCAACACAACGCCTGCTGTGTTTTTAACACGGTTTGTACCAAGCAGCTCGTGCTCGACATGAATTAAAAACACGGATGATTTATTGTTTGCAACAAGAAGACTTTTTACAACAAGAAGACTTTTTAAAACCGACGTCTTTTTCACTACAACAGGAAGTAGCAGACACACAGCTTTCAAGGTAAGAAAAAACGAAGCTAGCTTAGCGAGCTAACCGTTAGCTCCTGCTGCAACATACAAACAGTGTAAAAAAGCCCAATTTAATGTGATAAATTATTTGGAATATTTGAGACAGATATGGTATAAAAATGTATATTGTATTTTTTATGAGGTTCCATTAGTGCCAAAAATATGTTTGTGTCCATGTAATGTTCAAATGCTTTCTTCTTAACAGAAATAAAGAAATATCACTAAAAGAGAACAAAGCTGCACTTTGCAGGTTTTGTTACTTTCCATCACTCTGTGTGTGTGTAGCGTGCTGTGTATACTCTATAAATGATGTGTTAAGTGAATCAATATATACAGTCTATTACTTGTTTAAAGCTAAATATGTTATAACAAGTATTAATATATATATGTGTGCTCAAAACAGTTCTGATCTGTTTTAGATCTCACTGGGTGTTGAAAAAGAAAAAGCTGATTTCTTAGATTATTTCTGTAGGTTTGCAGCTGATAAAGGAATTGTAACAACTTCTTTTTTTTTTTTTAAGCTGCCAAATGTTCCTCCTGCACTGGCCTGAACTCGAGATTTACAAAGATGACACAGACCAAGAACAAAGGTACCGGTAAATAAATAAAATAAGAGTGGAACACATTATTTTCTGTTATATCATAAATGGTGGTATCAAAAATGCAGGCTCAACCACTATCAGTTACCGGTACTGTAGTAGTATTTGCAAGTTACGTAAAAATCTTAACTCTCACAAATCTGTCCCACAGTGTCCTACCAAATTGCTCATTTACATTTATTTATTTCTAAGTTTATTTGACATATTTTTTATGTTGTAAGGGGATCCATCCTGAACCTGCAGCGAGGTGGTGGTACAAAAGCCCAGAACTGTGGGGAAAAGATGTCTGCACTTCACGCTTTACAGAGCGAACATAACCTGAGTTAATGTTTGTATGCCTGTTTCTTTTGTCAAAACTTATTGTGATTATGTCACTCGTGTGTTTGTAGGACCACGTCCAGATCCCGACATCCTGGCATCGGGAGAAAAACTACACCGGCTCGAGTCTCAAACATTTATCGCTCCTGTCCTAGATGGTCTGTCAACTTTGGAGCTGGTACCATCCAGATGTGGGCCTGTACAAAGATGACACAGACCAAGAACAAAGGTAAATAAATAAAATAAGAGTGGAACACATTCTTTTCTGTTATATCATTCATTCAACCTTTATTTCATCAGGTTAATCTCATTGAGCCTCGAGGACTCATTTACAAGAGCGACCTGCTACAAACTAAAGAATGATGACAACAGTAACAGTAGACATTTCCTTAAACAATCAACAATAGACAAACATAAAAGAGAAATACAGATTTTTTTTTACAAAATTAAAAACAAAATATTTAACAAAAACATTATAAAATGGATGTAGAAAATCAGTAGCAGTAATCAGTAACAGGAACACGTCTGCATTGGTTTTTGCCAGGATTCCAACAGATTTTAAAAGCCATTTAGAGAAGTCAAGGTCGAGAGCTTCAGATCTTTTTGTAAGATATTCCAGGAAGCAGGAGCAGAGTAGGAGAAGGCCCTTTTGCCAAGTTTATTTCTCACTGAGGGAACACTGCAGGTGATCATGTCCTGAGAGCGCACGCTGTAGCTGCACTCACGCAGAGACATGTAGGAGGAGATGTATGAGGGCAGCAGACCAAGAAGTGATTTAAAGATGAAAATGTACCAGTGGAAGAGTCTGTGTGAGGTTAATGATGTCCAGTTAACCAGTGAATACAGATCATAAATAAAGTTTTTTTTTTAACTCTCACAAATCAGTCCAACAGTGTCCTACCAAATTGTTCACCTGTCCCTTTATATTTATTTAAAAGTTTATTTGACATATTTTTATGTTGTAAGGGGATCCATCCTGAACCTGCCAGCAAGATGGTGGTGGTGGTGCGAAAGCCCAGAACTGTGGGGAAAAGATGTCTGCACTCCACGCTTTACAGAGCGTACACAGGTATAACCTCTGAGTTAATGTTTTTATGCCTGTTGCACCGTACGTTTCTTTTGTCAAAACTTATTGTGATTACCGGGTATGTCACTTGTGTGTTTGTAGGACCACGTCCAGATCCTGACATCCTGGCATCAGGAGGAAAACTACACCGGCTGGAGTCTCAAACACTTATCGCTCTTGTCGTAGATGGTCTGTCAACTTTGGAGCTGGTACCATCCAGATGTGGGCCTGTGCCACAGGGTGGACTGGTGTCTAACCAGTGCCCAACTGAGAAGTCCTGCGTAGCATCATTCTGCACCACATGGCTCCAGACTTCCCTGCTCTTCCTTCGACGTTGCATAGTCTTCCCAACATGTGTTTTGTGCCCACACTCAGTCAGTTTATGCATCTTCAGTCTCTGCAAGTGTCAGATGAAATACAGGCCAGAACCAGGGAGCAGTCCAGATGTTCTGCAGGGGTACAGCTTCGACAACCAAGGCTTACTGCCAGCTGTTTCTGTGTTGCTTGCAGAGGAGGAGTATGCTGCCACAGCACTGGCAGCTCAGATGGTCAGGGGGTCCACTAAACAATAACTGTTGAACGGGTATGGCGTGATGAATTGATTGATGATTGGTTGATCAGATGAAGTCTAAACTGGACATGTTTTACTTCAACACCATCAATGTGTTTATATCAATGCAGTATCATAAAATGTACAAATCACCTTTTTGTTCCTTCGTATTTTTAATATTCAGTCTCAAGCTGTGTGAATCACTGTAAATAGTTTAATTTAATACTGTAAATAGTTGTTACTCATGAAAAATACAAAAACGTGCCAATTTCTTTAAAATGAAATTGCATAATTTGGGAAAAATATCTATAATCCACTATAAGTTTATAGATATCAGTTATAAATTGTTAACTTAAAAAGTTAGTTTTTTTTCTTGTTTTTACTAGATTTGTTGTAAATTATACTTGTTTTCCTTGCAATTCAACTCAATCAAATAATAATAAATAAATAAAAAGTATGCTGCTCAAGTGTGTTTTAATTGAAGAATGTTTAAAATAATTCAAAACTTTAAAATAAAGTACATAACACTAGAACAGTTTACATACATGTGACAAGCTTGGATGTTATTTTTTATTTTATAAACTTACTGCAACGGCACCTTAGGCTTTTCACCCAAGGACATAATTTATACACAGAAAAGGTACTTGGGTTTGTTTACAAGTAAACAAGAGACTGTGTTCCAAGATACAATATACATTTTATTTACACTAAGTTAAAAACTAATTCTAATGGAGGCAATACTGATTCTTAAATATTCAGCCAAGGCTTTCCAGTGGTCAGTCAACTAACATATTTAATGATGGTTCAATGTAACGAGCAGAAATTCACCCACAAGCTGTGATGATGCACGAGACACGAGTGGAACAACCTACACAAGAGGACTGCTGCCTTCAACCTGGAACATAAATATGAAATTAAGTAAACAGAAATAAATATGTTTTCCTGATGCATGCTCAATAATCCTGGTAGGAAAATCTAAAAACGTTAAATCATGTCCTCTGGACTCCCCCAGCCAATCTGCTCAGGTAAGACACAGTGACTCCAGCAGGCTGTAGTAAAGCATGGTAGGACAGATAAGGTTGTTTTCTTGCCCCACAAGAACAACCAGGAACTGAACAAAAACAACAGATGAAACTCAGCCATTTTCCTCACTGTCTAATGCTAACACTTGTGACATTTTCTGACAATTTAGTCCAGAACAGCTAGCGCCACTGCAGCCACCCAAAATTGTGCAGGCATCTGTTTGAACAGCTAAGTGGCAGCCGCGGGTCCTACGCGTAATTTCTTAATAAAGATATCTAAAAACGTCATTATGACTAGTCATAATTACGTTTGAGATATCTTGAATTGTCATTATGGATGTCTGACACTTTAAATGACGAATTGGGTGACGTCATTTAAGATATCTTTAATTACATTTTGACTAGTCAAAATTCATTTTAAGATATCTTGAATTGCTATTCTGACTAGTCAGAATGTAAATACAGATATCTTAAATTAACATTCTGACTAGTCAAAATGTAATTGTGACTAGTCAAAAGTCCTTTTTAGATATCTAGAATGTAATTACGGATAGTCAGACTTCACGATTTAATGTTAAAAGGGCTTGCCATACAATACTGTACACATGAATGTGAAAAGTGATGTCATTTGTACTAGTAAGAATTACATTCTTCCTATCTGAAATGTTAATTTTAGATAGGAGAAATGTTGTTTTAGATATCTGGAAGTAACATCCCAATGACGTCATTTGTACTAGTAAGAACTCCATTCTTCCTATCTGAAATTATTATTTTAGAGAGGAGAAATGTTGTTTTAGATATCTGGAAGTAAAAGCCCACTGAAATTATTTGTACTAGTAAGAATGTGATTCTTCCTATCTGAAATGAACATTTCAGATAGGAAGAATTCAATTTAAGATGTCTGAAATACATATCCAGTTAAGCTAATATATGTTAAATCGGCCACTTAAAATATGTAATGATTTTTAGATATCTGAAACTTAGTTTTACTAGTACTAATTTGATTACAGATCACTGAAATGTTAATTCATACTGGCATAAATGTAATTGGTGATAGCTGTATTACAATTCTGACTAGGAATATTTTAATTGTGACTAGGTAGAATGTATTAGTGCTATCTATAATAGAAATGTGGCTAGTCAGCTTGCCTATTATATGTTAAAACGGAGCCCTATTATTCTGCTGAACGATAGTCAAAATATATTTGTAAGTATCTATAAGTGTAATTTGTATAGGCATTATTAACATTTCAGATATCTGAAATTCCACATTAACTAGTCAAATAATCAGTAGTTGATATCTTTAACTAGATTTATACTAGTAGAAATGCATTTTGGATGTCAAGAATTGATAACTGGATATCTAGAATGACTTCTTCATTTATGATATCTGAAATGGTCATTATGACTAGTATTAACTGGATTATGGAGATCTGAATTTAGAGTTCATCCTCGTCATAATTCATTTGTAGACATCCAGAATGTTTATTATAGATAGGAAGAATGTTATTTTAGATATCTGGAAGTAAAAGCCCAATACACATGAATGGGGAAAGTGACATCATTTGTACTAGTAAGAATTAAAATCTTCCTATCTAAAATGAACATTTTAGATAGGAAGAATGATGTTTTAGATATCTGGAATGTTCATTTTGACTAGGAAGAAATGTATTTGCGATATCTGAAATATATATCCAGTCAAGCTATTAAATGTTCAAACGGCCTGCCATAGTTACCGGCAGTGGGCAGGTCTTTAACTGGACTGGAACTACTCACTCCTCCCAATCGACTCATTAGACCAGGGGTGTCAAACTCATTTTGATCTGGGGGCCGCATACAGCGTAATCTGATCTCAAGGGGGCCAGACCAGTATACTCATTCCAAAAGTCCACTTTTTTTCTTTGTATTAGTGCAAAGAATGAATAAATAAATTATAAAAATATTTACATTAAATTAATTGTCCTTTTACACTTTTACTCAGTTTAACATTTAAGTGCATTACACATTAAAAAACTGATCAGTGATTGCACGTTTTAAAACATTTAGTCAACAAACTGTTTTGTTAAATACCTTGATGCATGCTCAATAATCCAGGTAGAAAAATCTATAAAGCTAAGTCTGGTCCTCTGGACATTCAAAAAACAAACAGTTTTGTTAAAACACTTTCCTGCATGTTAAAAATGCATCAAATCCATCGAAATTTAGAAATGAATGAATTTTAAATCCATTTTCCACATCTAGGAAGCAATTGTGAACACATAAATTGAGCTTTGAGCATAGCTGTTTTATTAATGTTCATTAGTGAAAACTTGCTCACAGGTAGGTAGTCCCAAACATGGACATTTTTGCAGCCAGTGCTGTCAGTTTAGGACAGCGTGGTAAGAGATACTTGTAAAATGGGCCAAGCCCACAGAGGCAAATTTGTCCTTCAATTCTACATCACACTGCAAATCAGTGATTTCAAGTTGCATGTCAACAGGCACATTAGAAGGTCTGATGGTGAGTGGTGAGAGAAAAACTGCTAATTCTGTCTCGAGTTCACCTTTGTGGCGGTGCCGACACGACTGCAGCTTCGTGCACTCGGCCCATCTTTTAAGACGTGTGCGTAATTTCAATCATGTTGTATTGTGCCCTGTCAATAAAGATATATTCTATTCTTCTACAGACCTGAAATCTTTTCTCAAACTCCCTCAGCAACCCTGAAATCTTGTTTTTGTACTGTTTCACATCAGGACGAACGCTTGCTGCGCACACGAAGACAGGGAAAATGAGCAGAGTGTCTGCGAATATCTGCTGCATCTCCCATACTAAAACACAGCGCCCCTGGGTCCTAGAGGCACCCGGTTTAAGTAGGACAACATAGGAACTGACTAAAACACAGCGCCTCTAGCGGACAAGATAGGAACTGCAGATTTTTAAGAAAATAGCGTTTATTCTTTTTTTAATAATTCAGATTTATCCGCGGGCCGACTAAAACCCCCTGGCGGGCCGGATCCGCCCCCCGGGCCACATGTTTAACACCCCTGCATTAGACTCTTTGTCTGGTTCAGATGAGATTTCCAGAATTTTGGAAGCTGACCAGTTGACAAAGGAAGACACACTGTGGTCCTCATCTCTTCTGATGACCAGGACTAAATATCCACACTATTGAGTGACACCACTACATATGAGACCTTGAAGATGCACCCAACCAGCACAAGGAGAAGACCAGACACCTCCAACAACCTGGAAATTAAAGATAATCGATTGTTCCTTTTACCACAGATTATATCCAGGGGAAGCCGTACTTAAATGAACGTTCCAAAATCCACAAAACAGGAACATCACTCAAACCCATCGTCAGCAGCATAAACTCAGTGACGTATAATATTTCAAAACATCTTGCTGCTTGTTACGTGCCCTAGGCACGTTTTTATTCATTTCTGTGGGATATTGTGTTAAAAGGTTTTGGGAGGCTGATTGACTTTAGCTGAGTATTTAATTGGATCACGCTATAGGGTTGTTGGTCCGCCTATAAATAGGCTGGGTTGCGGAGATCCAGGCAGATCCAAGCCAAAGAAGCAGAAGAAGCCGAGGAAGAAATAGAAGTAGAGGGGGAGATTCGGAGCAGAAGGGTTTTTGGTTTCCGTCTCTCCGCCTGCACCTGTCAGTCTGGGTTGCCACTCCCGTAGAAGACGCCTTTTGTGTTGGCAGCTGTGTGCGCTCATTCTGAGCACTGAAGACTGAGGCCTGAGCGACCTGTTTGCCGTGGAGTTTTTTTCCCTCCTAGACCAGATGGACCTTCGTTTTTGTTTTTCCATTCTGAAGCTGGATTCGACCTGGTGAGACCGGTTGTACCTTTTTTCGCTTTTTTGTTATCTTAGGCGGGGCCTTTTGAATTTAATCCGGCACCTACAGAGGCTTCGACAGCTCTATATTGGGGTTGGCCCACTGTGGTGCCGTTATATTTTGTTGGACCGGCTCACCAGGTCCGCCTTTTGTTTGTTACTTTTGGGGTCTTGTGGACAGGAGGAAGCTGAAACGTTTTTTCTCTTTCTTTTTTCTCTTCACAGAGCAGCGGAGGCGGCGCTACCAGGGCCGCACCGCCAGAGAGATTAAAAATAAATATATTTTTCTTAACCCTCCTTTTTTGTCTCGTGTCCCTAATATGCTATGTTCCTTGTGGGCGAAACATTGCTATTTTAGCTCCTCTTGAGGGAAACACACCACATCGCATAGAGAACTCCGTGGACTTTGAAAACAAAGTTAAAACATTTGAAGATGCCAGGAGAAACTCTTGTATGTTTTGATGTCACTTCACTTTTCACCTGTACACCCACATCAGAGGCAGAAGAAACTGTCAGAAACATCTTCAACAAGATCTTAGCAGCAGGACCAAATTCACCCCGGAGCAGATCTGTACCTGCTGGACCTTTGTCTTTCCACAACTTATTTCAAGTTCAACGACAGTTTTTAACAACAGAAACATGGTTGTACCATGGGATGTCCAGTTTCACTGATTGTGGTCAATCTTTACAGGGAGGAAATGGAAGCCCTGGACTCTTTCAAGGGAACAACACAGAGCCACCGGTTCAGATATGTGGATGACACTTGGGTCAACATCCTTGCAACAGAAGTGGAAGCGTTCGGCACATCACCTCTGTGGACATCAAGTTTACCTGAGAGGATGTCAACGACAACAAGCTGCCTTTTCTGGACTGGTTGGTGAACATTTTTTCTGGACCCACTGGGACACAAACTTCCTGTCATCAGAACTTTACGCCACCGGCCGAACGTTTCCTCACAAAGAAAGAAAAGGAACAGAAACATCAAAGAAGCTCTCCAAACTTTAATATTTTGCACAGTGTGAAAACTTTCTTATAGAATTAAAAGATTATAAAACTTCAATTATTTTCTTCCATCAAACTCAGCTAAATGAAATACTGTATTGTGAAAATGTCATTTCATAATTTGTGTAGTTTTTATCACAGGTCTTAAATCTTTAAAACTCTCTCACTCCTTACAAACATTCACACCAGATTTGACCTGTTTTCTTCTTTATCATTAATTTTATCCACATTAATCTGAGCCTTTGCTGGAGCGTTTAGGAGCAGTAGGAGATTTGAGCTTCTTGTCTTTGTGGAGCTGAGTTCTCTAAGCTTGATATTTGCCACTGGAGGTCAAACTCCTTCAGTGAGTCAGGATTAGAGCTGGGCTTCACCTCCACATGGTTTTACACAGAAAATCTAACAGGTCGATGTCTTCCTTCCAGTTCATCAAAGTCTGAACCACCTACAAAGAGTTTGCAAGAGATCACCTTTCCTGTCAAAACAAACAAACAAAAATAAACAGTACATAATAAGTCTTTATTTAATATTACAGTGTATATAGTAGTATGAAAACATTTATATTTGCTGTATTTCTCCCATGTAGAAAAACCCAGATAATGTGTGCAGTGGTTCTCAAGGGAATGAAAAGACGTTTAAAAAAAAAACCTGAACATGATCTAACATTTAAAAAACAAGATGGTCTAATGCACAAGGACGAAATGTCTCAAGTTTATAGTATGAAATTATTTTATTTAGGAGGCACTGTGTTTCTGAAAAGCATAAAGCATATGAAAGTTAAAAAAAAAACATAAAAAAATACATTTAAAAAGCTGCGAGTTTTGTTCTGATTTTCCTGCAGAAACAGAAATAATTTCCACCACCAGAGGGCAGTGTTTACACAACATGAAAATATACACGAATGGATTCATAAAAACAATCTAATGGGGGGAAAAAACATGTTCTAATGATCAGTTAACAACAATTTATTAAGTTTTACTGTAACTAAATCATTTAATTCATCATAATTTATATGAAGTAATTTATGAAGATGAAAGAAAAGTTGTTTTGTTCTCAACCTTGAAGTTTCTGCCGTGATTCTTCCTCCTCCTCCTCTTCCTGCTCCGCCTCCTCCTTTCAAACAGCAGCGTCACTCTGTTCACAGTTTCTTGTTCCTCCCCATCAGATCTACGATCTGAGCTCAGACTGGTTCAGACTGGTTTCATTTATCAGGAAGTGAAACTTCCACACACGCTGAGAGGTGAAATGGCGCAGAAAGGAGTTCAGCTGGACAGAGAAAGTTTCTCTTGTTCCATCTGTCTGGATCTACTGAAGGATCCGGTGGCTCTTCCCTGTGGACACAGCTACTGCATGAAGTGTATTGAAGACTTCTGGGATGGAGAGGATCAGAAGAAGATCCACAGCTGCCCTCAGTGCAGGAAGACCTTCACACCGAGGCCTGTTCTGGTGAAAAACATCCTGTTAGCAGCTTTAGTGGAGCAGATGAAGACGAGTGGACTCCAAGCTGCTCCTGATGATCACAGCTGTGCTGGACCTGAACATGTGGCCTGTGATGTCTGCACTGGAAGAAAACTAAAAGCCATCAAGTCCTGTTTGACGTGTTTGGTCTCTTACTGTGAGGAACACGTCCAGCCTCATTATGATGTAGCTCAGTTAAAGAAACATCAGCTGGTGGAGCCCTCCAAGAAGCTCCATGAGAACATCTGCTCTCGTCACGATGAGGTGATGAAGATGTTCTGTCGCACTGATCAGCAGATCATCTGTCATGTCTGCACGGTGGATGAACATAAAGGCCACGACGTCGTCTCAGCTGCAGCTGAAAGGAGAGAGAAGCAGAAGGAGCTCCAGGTGAGGAGAGAGAACATCCAGCAGAGAATCCAGGGCAGAGAGACAGATGTGAAGCTGCTTCAGCAGCAGCTGGAGGACATCAACGTCTCTGCTGATCAAACAGTGGAGGACAGTGAGAAGATCTTCAGTGAGCTGATCCGGCTCGTCCAGAAAAGAAGCTCCGAGGTGAAGCAGCAGATCAGATCCCAGCAGGAAACTGAGGCCAGTCGAGTCGGAGATCTTCAGGAGAAGCTGCAGCAGGAGATCACTGATCTGAAGAGGAAAGATGCTGAGCTGAAGCAGCTCTCACACACAGAGGACCACAACCAGTTTGTCCACAGCTACCAGTCAGTGTCAGCACCCAGTGAGTCTCCACACTCATCCAGCATCAGTGATGCTCCTCTGAGATACTTTGAAGACGTGACAGCAGCTGTGTCCCAGCTCAGAGACAAACTAGAGGACATTCTGAGAGACACGTGGACAAACATGTCACTGAGAGGGACTGAAGGTTTACTGTCAGAACCAGAACCAAAGAGCAGAGCGGACTTCTTCAGATGTTCATGTGACATCACTCTGGATCCAAACACAGCTCACACACTCCTGTTATTATCTGAGGGGAACAGAAAAGTAACATTAATGAGACAAAAACAGTTTTATCCTGATCATCCAGAGAGATTCACTTCATTTCAGATTCTGAGTAAGGAGAGTCTGACTGGACGTTGTTACTGGGAGGTGAAGTTGGGAGGAATTGTAATTGTAGCTATCGCATACAAGGATGTTGATAAAACACAGAGTTTATTTGGACATAATGATAAATCCTGGGCTTTACATTGTGGCAAAAACATTAATGTGTTTTATCACAACAGCATCAGAACTCCCATCTCAGGTGGTGGTGTGTCCAGAGTTGGAGTGTACCTGGATCACAGAGCAGGTGTTCTGTCTTTCTACAGCGTCTCTGAGACCATGACTCTCCTCCACAAAGTCCAGACCTCCTTTACTCGACCACTACATGCTGGAATAAGTCTCTGGTACGATTATGGAGACACAGCTGAGATCTGTAAACTAAAATAATTTTGTTTCTTGTTGTGTTGTCTCCGCTGCTCAGAGATCAACGTGTCCAACAGTTTTTGTTGACATTATTGTCCCATCGTCTGTTTTACGTGCAGCTCTGATTTATTCAGGTTGTTGATGCACGAGAAAAATAAAAACTTGGAACAGACCTGAAAAATTACAGAACGAAGAACTTTGATCACATGTAGCCATGTTTTGTTTTTTACTCCTAAAACAGGTGAGATGATGTTTTTTCAGTAAAATGTCTCTTTTACATGAAACTTTCCCGTTGGTTCAGAGTTTTTAACTCACAGAAAGATTCATTCAAAGACCAAGAAACAACTGATGTTTGTTGAAGCTGCAACTCCACAACTTTCTCTTTTTACACTTTTCATTTACCAACATTTTGATTCTGCTGACAGATGAGATGTGTTGTTATTTAGTCACAGATGTAAATTAAAATGTAACAAATCAGAAAACATGAGATGAACTAATTCAAACAACAGAGACACATTTTATGATCTACTTGATAATAAACCCTTTCTAGACATTTCTAGAACAGGAGAATCAATATTTGCACATTTTGTAAAGGATGTTCACTGTTTTCACTTGAACGCAGCGTCACTTGAACGCAGCGTCAGTGGAACAAGCTGTGACTCGTGAAAACAAAGAGATTGATGTTTAAATCTCTTGGACTTGTTTTAAAGGTGGAAACTGGAGCAAACTCAAGAGGACGCTGTCATCCTTTAAAACACGAGTAGACGAGCTTCAAACACTCATTTCTGATTTTTATTGGGACAAGAAATGTTCCAGTTGTATCATCAAATCTGAACAGTGCTGTCAATTATTTCAAAGTTAAATATTCAAAGTAAAAGAGCAGGATGTGTTGTTAATATTACACTTTTATGATTGTGTTCATAACACGATGCTTCAGATCAAATAAAACGTTTTTCTCCAACATCCACTTTGACCTTTTTATTTTTATCACTTGGACAATTGCTCTCCCAGACTTTGATCAAATAATGAGATTTACTTTTTGACTTTCTATCTTTGTTAGAAGATTATAAATAATTAGAATGTATCATTTTATTGTGTAAAGAAACAGAGTGTCAGTAATGAATGAATCTTTGTTTAGTTTTGGATGTGACTCCAGTCCGATGACTGACTTCATCCCTCTTTTCTTTTTTTGTTAGAAAGTTGGAACATGAATAATTTGATTGTTTTTTCAGTCATTATCATGAAATCATGTAAAATATTACAATGTGGATAACATATTTCTCTGTTCTGTTTTACAGAAAGTGATTATTCCTTCAGAGACACCTGTCGTGAACAGTCTTTGAGCTGAAGCTGTTTTCTTCAGAGGGGAGTCACAATGTTCCTTATTTAGGCAAAATAATATCCTCAGAGCTGTTGTTTTGCACAAAGATCCTTTGTGTAAAAAGCAGTTCGCCTTGGACCCCCAAACTGAGTAGATCGTCTCTGGCTCCGAACTGGAAGATGGTTTGTCTGTGGACCACATCCGAGAGGTCACACCAAGGTCCACTCGTTCAACTTCTGAGCAGATAAAAATGTCGCTCAGCTACAATTGTTAGAAGTAAATAACTGCAGAAGATGAAGTATTTTTTCCACTGCAAGACTCAGGTTCTTGGCTTGAAGTCCAAATGTGCAGGAGGTACCGATGAACAGTGCACCTTCTCATCAGCGGTCGCCCTCAGACCCATGAAGCTGTCACAGTGATGGTCAGCTACTTTGGGCAGTTCCCGGCGAGTCCTCTTCATGGTGTCTCTGGTCTGATCCACCAGAGAACCCCAGAAAGACGAGTGACCTGATGCCTTCAAGCTGACCCGGTAAGGAGCAGAACCTAGTGACATGTTGATACCTTGGTCTAGTTATGCTGTTTTAAGCTGATGCAACTTGGTAAATCATTTCCTGACTTGCAGTGATGATAAATGACTTTATCTGATCAGATTAAACAACTTCTTTCAACCAAAAATCCAAAGTAACTATTTGTTAAAATAGCCAAACTTTGTCTAAATTCATGCGCGTATAAAACTGAAATAACTCCTGCTCAAAGAGTCAGCTTTGCCTTAGATAAGAGAATTAAGCCTTGATTGATTAATTTTTATCGTTTGTTTATTATTGTTGTTGATTTTAGTTTGATTATTTTTGTAATACAGCTTCAAAGACAACTTTGGTCTCTTCATTCAGATGAATATTCATGCGTTATAAAACACCCTGTAATTAACGGATTCTACCTCCGTGACTGATTCTGGTTATTAAAGGGTGAATAAGTTGTTGTTGGTCAGTAAACTGACCCGCTGGTGCCCCACTTTAACGAGAGCTAACAAAATAAAACTATTGTAGTGAAGGGGATGGAGAAAGTGTCACCTCTCTTCCTCCATCTCTCTCCTTCATAAGAGTTTAGGATAACTTTTGCTATCTTTGATTTCATAGTTTGCAGTGAGTACCTTTCATTTTCACAAATTTACTTCATTACAGCAGGGATTTTAATTTATCTTCAAATGTTGGCCTGAAATTCCTCCTGGGTTTAAAATTATCATAAATTCATATTCAGAACATATAAAACATGCCACAATGCTCTGTTCTCTCTGCTTTAAACAGTATTGACTGTTAAATGGATCAGATTGATATCTGTAACAATGGTCCTAATGGAGCAGTCCATTCTGAACCTCAAACAAGGTGGTCCCATGAACTGGGCTGAGTGAAGGTGGTACCGGCAGTGGGCAGGTCTTTAACTAGACTGGAACTACTCACTCCTCCCAATAGACTCATTATAAACTCTTTGTCTGGTTCAGTTGAGATTTCCAGAATTTTGGAAGCTGACCAGTTGACAAAGGAAGACACACTGTGGTCCTCATCTCTTCTGATGACCAGGACTAAATATCCACACTATTGAGTGACACCACTACATATGAGACCTTGAAGATGCACCCAACCAGCACAAGTAGAAGACCAGACACCTCCAACAACCTGGAAATTAAAGATAATCGATTGTTCTATTTCGTGTAAGCAATCGCCCTTTAAAAGCTTCGCTTTGTTGGGTTTATCCCTCGCGCTTCGCGCCAACATTGAAGACTTGTAGTCCACGCCCACCTGCTGTGGGCCCGCCCTGAGGTCCAGTATAAATTGCCCCTGGACCGTTACTCTAGCCGTTTTCGCATTGGCCAGCCCTCCAAGGCCCTGCGCTGCTCTGGTTGGCCCAGAGCCAGCCCTGGCCCGCCCTCGTTTATTACGCACTGTCCGTAGAGCAAGCCTTGAAGAGGGTGTGGTGTTCTCTTGACGTGGGTGGAGTGTCCTTGCCGAAAAGCTCAAAAAGGATATGACGTCAGTTTGTCTGCGACCCATCAACAACTCAGAACATGGAGGACACGGAGCTCATGTATGTGTTGATGCTGCTGATCGAAGCGCTTCAGTTACACACTGCAGTACTGAAAGCGATATGTAAACGTCGAGAGAGATGTCGAGTCAGACGAAAAATCGCGAGGCGACGTAGATTACACTGGTACCGAAGGTTCTCCATGGCCGTACAGGAACGTGAAACAGCGAGACAGCGTCGACTGGTAAGCGGTTAGCCAGCTAGCATAATTAGCTCGATGTTACTTTATTTGTTTTGAAAGTAGTTGCTATTTAGTATATCTGAATGAACACTAATGGCCCTGCACATGTGTCTAGATCAGGGGTGTCAAAGTCAAATACACCGAGGGCCAAAAAAACAAATTTGCTACAAGCCAAGGGCCGGACTGGTTCAATGTTTATTATAAGGAGGTGATATGTTTTCTTTTCTTCTTTCTGCACTCTTTTCATTCAATTTTTTTTTTTGATGAATTTGTTTTATTTTGTCTCTTTTAAATGAATGAATAAATGAATTAAATAAAATATTAAATAAAGCCTCAATAAACACTTATGATCAATAATTCATGTGAATAATGCAGAATACCATCCTGATTTATGATCAATAATCCAGGTGAATAATGCAGAATACCATCCTGATTTATGATCAATAATCCAGGTGAATAATGCAGAATACCATCCTGATTTATGATCAATAATCCAGGTGAATAATGCAGAATTATAAACGCTTCTTTCATAACTTCTCCATCACTGAAAGACTTCTTATGCTGAGCCAGGATGCGGTTAACACGGTAGGAGGCGATCGTAACAGTTTACCTTTTGTGCTGGGCCGAGTGAAGATCGATTGCTGTGCTGCAAGATTGTTTTAGCTCCCGCACTTTGAGTCCGTAAAGAACTTTTAGGAGGGAAGTCACCGTTTGTGCGTCATCTTGAAATGCCGCTCCAAGTTGCACTTTTTGGGTAAGGCAACGCTCGAATTACAGATGAGGCAAATAGACTTCGAATTAGAATAAACAAAAAAATACTCCTCCTCCCACTCTGTGTGAAAATAATAAGTTTTCGTTTGCTTGTTCGCTAGTTTTCCATCCATGTTTACTGCGTACTGACATTCACTCCACAGCGCTCTCACGCACCGATAGCTCCACTGCTGTCTTAAAGTCTCGTGAGTCACCGCACCCAAAACTCGCGAGACTATGTCTGTGAGAATACAAGATGGGGAGGGCTGAGGAAAGCGTTGCTGCGCATTGGAATATCGTCACTCCTCCCACCCCCCACCTCCACCACTTCTGCCGGAGTTAGAATGAAGCTGAGCAGCGGACATGTCACCTCCACCACTTCTGCCGGAGTTAGAATGAAGCTTAGCAGCGGACATTTCACCTTGTTAACAGCTGAGAGCCGGCTGCCGGTGTTCTGTGGCTTGCGGGCCGGCTCTAATAGTTATTAAATATCATCCAGGGGGCCATAAATAATTGCTTTGCGGGCCGGATCTGGCCCGCGGGCCGCCACTTTGACATATGTGGTCTAGATGTTCATCTATATTTGAACTTACTGTTAAGTCATTAGTAATGTTTTTATTTTGTTGTTGTCCGATTTAGATGATGTGCTGCCCACGGGGACCGTCTGTCTGGGCCTACGAACGCAGCTCTAACTGGTGGGACAATGTGGTACCAACATTCACCGAAAGGCAATGGATTGAAAACTTCCGTATGTCTGAGGAAAGTTTTAATTACATCTGCTCCAAATTACGTCCAGCATTGGAGCGGAAAGACTCTACATTCAGAAAGTGTGTGGGATTAAAAAAAAGAGTAGGGATAGCTCTGTGGAAGCTAGCTACAGGATCAGAGTACAGGAGCATTGGGCATCTGTTTGGTGTAGGCCTAACTACAGTTTGTAATTGTGTTCAAGAGTTTTGTACAGCTTTTCATGATATATTGGTACCAGAGCTTATTAAATTTCCAACTCCTGAACGCTTTCTTGAGATGGCAGCCTATTCTGAGCAGAGGTGGGGTCTCCCCCAGTGTGTGGGTGCTGTTGACGGTTCCCACATTGCCATCAAAGCACCATCTGAGTACCGCAAAGACTATTTTAACCGCAAGAGCTGCCACTCAATTCTCCTTCAGGGTGTTGTCGATGGAGAGGGCCACTTCTGGAACATCAGTTCTGGACAGCCAGGTAGTTTGCATGACTCCAGAGTGATGAGACTGTCTTCGCTGGGGGAACTGGCAGCGCAAGGGCGGCTTTTTCCACCGCACACCAGAGACATCGAGGGTGTCAGTGTCGGCTATTACATCCTCGGAGACTCTGCATACCCGTTACAGAACTGGCTAATGAAGCCTTTTTCTGACAATGGACGTTTAACACAGGAGCAGCAAACCTACAACCTCAAGTTCAGTCGGGCGAGAGTAGTGGTTGAGAACGCTTTCGGACGGTTGAAAGGAAGGTGGCGTTGTTTGTTGCAGAAGAACGAGTGTGACATAGACCTTGTAAGAATTATGGTGACAACTTGCTGTGCTTTGCACAATCTGTGCGAAAGTCATGGGGCGCCTTATGATGACACCTGGGATGTGGAACCCGCTGGCCCACATCGTGCTGGAGGCGCTGCAAATGTAGGTGGAGCAGGAACTGCTGTACGCAATGCCCTTGTCCAGCTGCTGCAACGTAACGTGATTTGAAATGTCCATATTCCTATCTGTTCATTAAATGTAAACATTGTATGACAGTCTGATTTACTGTACATTAAAAGTACACAAAATGTCAGTTGTTGTTGGTTGAATACACATATGTATTTTAAATATATAACATACTATTCGTACACTGTCATATACATGTACAGTATATATACACTATACAGTATATATACTCTATACAGTATATGTACTCAGTACAGTAGATAAACTGCATAAAGTACATATACTGTATATAGTACATATACTCTATATATACTCTGTACATTATATAAACCATACAGTATATGAACTGCATACAGTATATACTGTATACAGTACATAAACTCTATACAGTATATAAACTGCATGCAGTATGTCAACTGCACAAAGTATATTCACAATAAATATACTGTATGCAGTATATATACTGTATAAAGTACATATACTGTATACAATACATATACAGTATGTGTACTGCATACAGTATACGTATTGTATACAGTATATGTATTGTGAATATATTGCATGCAGTTTATATACTTCATGCAGTATGTATACAGTATATGCACTGTATACAGTACATATACTGTCTATATACTCTATAAAGTATAAAAACTGCATGCAGTATGTCAACTGCATACAGTATATTCACAATACATATACTGTATACATATACAGTATATATACAGTCTGTGTACTGCAGTATACGTACTGTATACAGTATATGTATTGTGAATATACTGCATGCAGTTTATATACTTCATGCATTATATAAACAGTATATGTACTGTATACAGTATAACTATACAGTACACTGTATGCAGTACGCATACTCTATATATACTGTATATGTATACAGTATATATACTCCATACAGTACATGTATTGTGAATATACTGTATGCAGTTGACATACTGCATGCAGTACAAATACTGTACATGTACTGTATACAGTACATGTATTGTGAATATACTGTATGCAGTTGACATACTGCATGCAGTACAAATACTGTACATGTACTGTATACAGTACATGTATTGTGAATATACTGTATGCAGTTGACATACTGCATGCAGTACAAATACTGTACATGTACTGTATACAGTACATATAATGTCTATAAAGTATAAAAAACTGCATGCAGTATGTCAACTGCATACAGTATATTCACAATACATATACTGTATACAGTATATATACAGCGCATATACAGTATATATAGAATATATGTGCTGCATACAGTATATGTGCTGTGTACAGTGTATGTACTGTGTACAGCATATATACTATACATGTATCTCCATTAAATTTATTTATGTGTGTTTGCTGTTCACAGCCATGTGCAAGTAAAGCGAAATTTTAAGGAATCACTTTATTGCAGAAGAATGATAGCGTAGACAAACAACTTAGAAGGAAGACTGTGAAATAAACAGCTTCTCCACCCAACAACCCAAAAATGCACACCCGATATTTAAAAGTATATGAAGAAGGATAAAATCTTAAAGCTTATATCAAATAATTCACTTTCTGGCAGCCAGCACATCCACAAGCTTGGCAAAGGAGTCGGCTATGCGGCTCAAGCTCCCTGAGTCTGCCTTCCAGTTCACCAACTCCTGTTGACGGATGCTAGCCTCCAGCTCACGATCCTTCTGTCCTTCCTCTGCCAACATCTTCACCTGCCGGTCCAAGACCTCCACCTGCCGGTCATACATCTGCATCTCTTGGTCCATATGGCGGTCCCGTTGTATACGGTCCTCACGAGACTCCTCATGCATTGCCAGGATGTAGTCTGCATATGAGGTGTTGCGTGTTCGTTTCCTGAAACGCATACCTGAAAACCGGCACAGAGCATTGCACATTACACACACATTTGGAAATACTTCTGTCTATGAAGGAACAAGCTGACATGATAATAAACAAAAGCAGAAATATATATATTCGTCATATATATATATATATATATATATATATATATATATATATATATATATTCCTTTTATTACTTTTAACACATGATTTTCTGTCAATATATTAAAATGTTTTGCTTTGCCTTTTTAAGCTTCTCCTTTTTCTTATCAATGTAAGAACAAGCTGACATGATAATAAACAAAAGCAGAAATATATATATTCATCATATATATATATATATTCCTTTTATTACTTTTAACACATGATTTTCTGTCAATATATTAAAATGTTTTGCTTTGCCTTTTTAAGCTTCTCCTTTTTCTTATCAAAGTAATGCTGCTCGCTGAAATAAATATGCATTTGTTTTCTTAAGCATTATGTAGGACATATATTTCTACTTTTATTTAAGTATGTATTGTTTTGTGTCATTTATTAAAATGCCAAACATCCATCCATCCATCCATCCATCTTCTTCCGCTTATCCGGGGTCGGGTCGCGGGGGTAGCAGCCTAAGTAGGGAGGCCCAGACTTCCCTCTCCCCAGCCACTTGGAGCAGTTCCTCCGGGGGAATCCCAAGGCGTTCCCAGGCCAGCCGAGAAACATAGTCCCTCCAGCGCGTCCTGGGTCTTCCTCTGGGTCTCCTCCCGGTGGGACGTGCCCGGAACACCTCACCAGGGAGGCGTCCAGGAGGCATCCTAACCAGATGCCCGAGCCACCTCAACTGGCTCCTCTCGATGTGGAGAAGCAGCGGCTCTACTCCGAGTCCCTCCCGGATGACTGAGCTTCTCACCCTATCTCTAAGGGAGAGTCCAGCCACCCTGCGGAGAAAACTCATTTCAGCCGCTTGTATCCGAGATCTTGTTCTTTCGGTCATAACCCAAAGCTCATGACCATAGATGAGGGTGGGAACGTAGATCGATCGGTAAATTGAGAGCTTTGCCTTTTGACTCAGCTCTCTCTTCACCACGACAGACCGGTACAGCGCCCGCTTCACTGCGGACGCTGCACCTATCCGCCTATCGATCTCACGCTCCAGTTTTCCCTCATTCGTGAACAAGATCCCGAGATACTTAAACTCCTCCACTTGGGGCAGGACCTCCTCCCCGACCCGGAGAGGGCATGCTACCCTTTTCCGGCTCAAGACCATGGCCTCGGATTTGGAGGAACTGATCCTCATCCCGGCCGCATCACACTCGGCTGCAAACCGCTCCAGTGAAAGTTGTAAATCACGAACTGATGAAGCCAGTAGGACCACATCATCTGCAAAAAACAGAGAAGCGATTCTAAGGTCACCAAAACGGATCCTCTCAACACCTTGGCTGCGCCTAGAAATTCTGTCCATAAAAGTTATGAACAGAATCGGTGACAAAGGGCAACCTTGGCGGAGTCCAACTCTCACCGGAAACGAGCCTGACTTACTGCCGGCAATGCGGACCAAGCTCTGACACCGGTCGTACAGGGACCTAACAGCCCTTATCAAAGGGCCTGGTACCCCATACTCCCGGAGTACCCCCCACAGAACCCCCCGAGGGACGCGGTCGAATGCCTTCTCCAAGTCCACAAAACACATGTAAACTGGTTGGGCAAACTCCCACGCACCCTCCAGGACCCTGCTGAGGGTGTAGAGCTGGTCCAGTGTTCCACGACCAGGACGAAAACCACACTGCTCCTCCTGAATCCGAGGTTCGACTATCCGACGGACCCTCCTCTCCAGAACCCCTGAATAGACCTTACCAGGGAGGCTTAAGAGTGTGATCCCCCTATAGTTGGAACACACCCTACGGTCCCCCTTTTTAAATAGGGGAACCACCACCCCAGTCTGCCAATCCAAGGGAACTGCCCCCGATGTCCACGCGATATTGCAGAGTCGCGTAAGCCAACACAACCCTACAACATCCAGAGCCCTAAGGAACTCCGGGCGAATCTCATCCACCCCCGGAGCCTTGCCACCGCGGAGCTTTTTAACCACCTCGGCGACCTCAGCACCAGAGATCGGAGAACCCGACCCAAAGTCCCCAGGCTCTGCTTCCTCAGTGGAAGACGTGCCAGTAGGATTGAGGAGGTCTTCGAAGTATTCCGCCCACCGACTCACAACATCCCGAGTTGAGGTCAGCAGCACGCCACCTCCACCATAAATGGTGTTGGTCTCGTACCTCTTTCCCCCCCTGAGACGCCGGATGGTGGACCAGAATCGCCTCGAAGCCGTACGGAAGTCATTCTCCATGGCCTCTCCGAACTCCTCCCACGCCCGAGTTTTTGCCTCAGCAACCACCCGAGCCG
This sequence comes from Garcialebias charrua, assembly GCA_038048925.1. NCBI lineage: Eukaryota > Metazoa > Chordata > Actinopteri > Cyprinodontiformes > Rivulidae > Garcialebias > Garcialebias charrua. Next base: position 29,729 of record JBBPBX010001419.1, read on the forward strand.
CATGCCGCTTGGACTGCCGGTACCTATCAGCTGCTTCCGGGGTCCCACAAGCCAAAAAGGCCCAATAGGACTCCTTCTTCAGCCTGACAGCATCCCTCACTGCCGGTGTCCACCACCGGGTTCGAGGGTTGCCACCTCGACAGGCACCAACAACCTTGCGGCCACAGCTCCGATAAGCTGCCTCGACAATAGAGGCGCGGAACACGGCCCACTCGGACTCCATGTCCCCCGCCTCCCTCGGAACGTGTTCAAAGCTCTCCCGGAGGTGGGAGTTAAAGCTCCGTCTTACGGGAGACTCTGCCAGACGTTCCCAGCAGACCCTCACGATACGTTTGGGTCTGCCAGGTCTGACCGGCATCCTCCCCCACCATCGGAGCAAACTCACCACCAGGTAGTGGTCAGTAGACAGCTCCGCCCCTCTCCTCACCCGAGTGTCCAAGACATGCGGCCGCAGATCAGATGAGACGACAACAAAGTCGATCATCGAACTGCGACCTAGGGTGTCCTGGTGCCAAGAGCACATATGGACACCCTTATGCTTAAACATGGTGTTCGTTATGGACAATCCATGACGAGCACAGAAGTCCAATAACAGAACACCACTCTGGTTCAGATCAGGGGGGCCGTTCCTCCCAACCACACCCCTCCAGGTCTCACTGTCATTGCCCACGTGAGCGTTGAAGTCCCCCAGTAGAACAAGGGAGTCCCCAGGAGGCGCACTCTCCAATACCCCCTCCAAGGACTCCAAAAAGGGTGGGTAGTCTGAGCTGCCGTTTGGTGCATAGGCACAAACAACAGTCAGAGCCCGTCCCCCCACACGTAGGCGAAGGGAGGCTACCCTCTCGTTCACCGGGGTGAACCCCAACGTACAGGCACCAAGATGGGGGGCAACCAGTATGCCCACTCCTGCTCGGCGCCTCTCACCAGGGGCAACTCCAGAGTGGAAGAGTGTCCAACCCCTCTCAAGGAAACTGGTTCCAGAGCCAGAGCCATGCGTTGAGGTGAGTCCGACTATTTCTAGTCGGAACCTCTCAACCTCACACACTAGCTCAGGCTCCTTCCCCACCAGAGAGGTGACATTCCATGTCCCAATGGCCAGCTTCTGTAGCCGAGGATCAGACCGCCAGGGTCCCCGCCCTCGGCCGCCACCCATCTCACATTGCACCCGACCCCTTTGGCCCCTCCCACAGGTGGTGAGCCAAACATTGATTTATTAAATCACATACCCACATTTGGAGAACAACTAGAAAGTTGTCTACAGTTATATGTCCTCCAAAAGTTATTGTTAGTTCGCTAGTTAGTTAGAAGTTCAGTCTTTATGCTAGAATTACATTTATTTTTTTGGCGGGTTATTTTCATTACATAAACAAACACTGAGCCCACCTGGCTGAGCACGTGAAGTCGAGGCTGCGGAGTCCGGAGTTGAGGCCCTCGCAGCTGAGCACACTGGCGGTGTGGTTGGTTGTGAACACAATTCACCCGTCTGCTCATCTGAGGCGGTAGAAGAGGACTCAGGAGTTTCTGCTGGCGTTGAAGACGGCATCGATTGATCTAATTTATAAGAAAAAACACACGTTACACGAACTACGTTAGCATGTTGTGCTAGGCTAGCTAGCCTGTTGTGCTAAGAGGCTAGCTGCTGCAGCAAGCGTGGCTTAACAATAGCTAGCCAGAAAAGTAGCCACAAACCCAGCAGCCTGTACACGTTTTTGAGTTTATTTAGGAAGACATAAGATGACTAATAAACACAAGTAACAACAGCTCACCTTCCATCTCGCTCTCCAACATTTGGGTGGCTGAGTCGAGGGCCATTTGGCTACCGTTGCTGGATGGCCGTTTTCCAAAGATCTCGTCCATTTTATTGAACCAGCGCCAATCCTTCCTTCCTCTTCCACTTTTACCGTTATGGTCTTTCATGGTCCGGTAGTCTGATTTCATCTTCTTTAGCTTCTCCCGGCATTGCTTGGAGGTCCGAGTGAAGCCAGCCACAGCCATTTCCTCTGAGGCACGCTTGAACACTTTTTCATTTCGTGTGCTGCTGTCCAGCTCCCTCTGCACACGCTCGTCTGCGAGGTAATTTAGGAAGAAGCTTACTTCATCATTTGACCACGGAACGCACGCAACGGGGGCTTGGGAGGTAGACATGCTGTTTTCTAAAATGGAGGTTGTTGTTAGAACGCCAGGTTAACATCAGTCGCAGTTGATGACTCAACACGTACCTAGTCCAGCCCCTACACGCAGCAGTCCAGCCCCTGCTGCAAACAACGAATCAAATGTGAGCAGTACATGACGTAAACTGGGTCCGTCGGGCCGCGGTCCGATGGAACCACGGTGGAGATGGTTCCAAAACGAGGGCGGAGCCGGGGAAAAAAAGGAAAATGCGGACACGCTGAACCCGGGTTAGAGGGCGGGGCGGGGCCACCCGGGCCTTTAAGGGCTGGTCAATGCGAAAACGGCTTGTGTTCCCATTTTTTCTTCACGCTTGTTCAACAAGAAAGACTCAGCATGTCCATTTTTAGGACCACCTTTAAGTCCTGCCCCACGTGCGTGGCAGGCTACATTTTGTCTTCCGACCCGCACCCCCTGTGCGAGGCTTGCCTGGGAGCTGTCCACGCTCGGCAAGCTATGGTTCCAGAGCCCTCCTGCCCCGCTTGCGGCTTTTTATCTGAGGAGGAGAGGGCGCGCCGGTTCAACCTCTTCAGCCTGGCGGTTGTCGAGTGTCAGCCGAGGGGAGACGTGAGTGTCGAGGAATTCATGGAGGAGCTGAACTCTCTCACGTCTCCCTCGGAGGTGGCTAGCTGTGACGGGGCAGCATCACCTTGCGGTGACGCTGCTCCCGCTTCACCGATATTCTCCGGCGCTGAGAATGCTAGCGGCGGGGCTCCCACCTGTCCACGTGAAGGTGTGGAGCTCCCCAACCCTCCCACCGAAAGAGCGGAACCTGCCGGCGACCGCGGTCCAGCCTGCTTCGGAGGTAGGGACCCGGTTCAGCCCCCACGCTCCACCATCGGCTCCACAACCAGTAGAGCATCCTCGCCAGATGGACGCCCGGCGACTCCACCGGAGACCGCGCCGAGCGCACACACCTCTCTGCTCAGCGCGCTCCCTGAGATCATCAAGATGGCAGCAGAGGTCTGCGGGCTGGAGGTGCCTGTGGCGGCCGCCCAGGCAGCTTCACCCCTGCTGGCAGGAAGGTTCGCCACGCAGAGCAGTGGGCACCAGGACACAATCTGGCCATCCGACTACCAGCGACCAGCTCACGAGCAAACTGACAGACAAGATCCATCAGTGCTCGTCACAGGTGGGAGCTGCTTCGAATAATGTCGCCTTGATGGCCATGTACATCTCCCGCCAGACCGAAGATGACAACTTCGGGAAGGCGGCAGACATCATCACGAATTTGTGTGCGGCACTGGCCACGTGCTCTGCGCGCATCTCAGCGTGGGCCACTCTCCTCCAGCGCCAGCTCTGGCTCAAGCTCTCCCCGACCATCCCAGATGAAGTGAAGCGGCAGCTTCTGGAAGGGCCGGTGTCTGCTGACGGTTTATTTGGGCCACACTTCAAAAATGTGTTCAACCAGCTGCAGTCCTCATCAGAGGCGCTGGAGCAGGTCCAAAAACACGTGACACCCCAGCGACCAGAACCCCGCTCGACTCATGGGCCTGTCCGGTACCGGGACCAGGCCAAGGCGTTCCGCCAGCAGCAAAAGCGGGCACCGCCTGCAGCCACGTTCGCCGCGCCAGCTCCACCAGCAGCGGCCAGGGGCCAACCGCCTCACTTCCAGAGGTTCGGACCCCCCCGTGGCAGAGGCAGGCAATCCTCGTGGTTGGGCCAGAACCAGGACACGAGGAAGAGATACTTCAAAAAATGATGGGGCGCCGGAGCTGTGTCGGGTGTTGATGACAGTAAATTGTGTGAGAGCAATAAAATTACTGTCTCAAGGAACAGTGTGTCTTATTCACATGTGAGTTCATCTGTTTCTACTGGCACATCTCCACAAGTAAGTTCTGAGGCTGTTTCAAGCCGGGTTTTTTCAAGCAACCAGAGGGTAAAAATGAGTTTCTGTCGTCAAGGAGTGGGTTGCCATGCAGCTGCAGCTGCAGGTGCACCTGCGAGCAGCGAACTCTGCGTGAACTCAGCAGCCCCTCCTCACACGAAGGAGAAGGCGCGCTCTGACAAACATCTGAAAACTGAGAGTGTTAAACTGTTTAAACAGAGCGGAGTCACATCTGATGGTTTTCAATCGGTTAAAACTCATGAGCCTGTTTTAACCAGGACTTTTTCACCTCCTCCTGCTGCTCTTCGAGCAGAAACATGCACAGGTTTGTACCGTGACGCGTCAGCTGTCAATCAGCCCTTTCAAGTCCGGCCTCCCATGGACCGTTGCGGAGAAAATCCGCAAGGTGGCGGTAGAGGCCAGGGTATCTTCTTCAATTCAAAGCACACATGCTTCTCCTCTGACAGCTCACAGCGACGTGTGGTTAAACACATGCACGCTGAACGGCTGGTTGAAAAGAACAATCTGCAACGGTTATACTCTACAGTTTGCGGAGACACCTCCAAAATTCAACGGAGTGCTGGAAACGAAACTGTCGTCCCCAGGACAGGGAATAATTCTCCAGTCGGAGCTGGAGGAGTTATTACTGAAAAACGCAATTTCCAGAGTCCCCTCGGGGGAGGAGGAAACCGGGTTTTATTCAAAGTATTTCCTGGTTCCAAAGAAACCAGAGGGTTACAGGCCGATTTTAGATCTGTCTTTTTTCAACAAATATATTGTGGCTCGCCCCTTTCACATGCTGACGATAAGACGTGCTCTGGAGTATGTCAGTCACGGGGAATGGTTCACTTCAATCGACTTGAAGGACGCATACTTCCACGTTCCGGTGATAAACAAACACAGGAAATATCTCAGGTTTGCATTCCAGGGGGCTTGTTACGAGTTCAATCGAGTCCCATTCGGGTATGCGCTCGCGCCTCGCACTTTCAGCAAAATCATCGAGGCGGCGCTTCACCCACTTCGTTCCAGAGGAATGAAGATATTATTTTATCTCGACGACATTCTGCTCCTGTCCCGCTCCAGGGCGGAAGCGGAAGCACAAACGTCTGCACTGGTGAATCATCTGTCACAGCTGGGGTTCACAATAAACTGGAAAAAGAGTTCTGTGATTCCTGCTCAGAAAATCATTTTTCTGGGGGTAAATCTCTGCTCAGTCAGCATGACAGCTGTCCTGTCAGAGCAGAGGAGGGACTCGCTGACGTCACTGCTCCAGCGTGTTCAGCCCGGCAGGACAATAACAGCTCTGACTGTCATGAGGCTGTTAGGTACCATGGCTGCAGCTCACACAGTGATCAGGTTGGCTCTGCTGCACATGCGCAGATTGCAACGTTGGTTTATCCGTCTGAAACTCGACCCAGTTCGCCACAAATGGCGTCGGATCACAGTACCACAGTCAGTGAGAGCAGACCTAGTTTTCTGGGGGAATCCCTGCACTCTATTGGAGGGAGTTCCCCTGGGCCGAGTGACGTCACACGAGGCGGTCTTCACGGATGCGTCTCTTTCCGGTTGGGGCGGGACTTATCTGTCTCACTCGGTGGGCGGGACGTGGCCAGCGGACACGTCTCTTCACATAAACGTTTTGGAACTTATGTCAGTTCACAAAGTTCTCAAACACTTTGTCCATCTGCTCAGGGATCAGAACGTGTTAGTTCACACGGACAACAGAGCCACGGCAGCATACATAAATCGCCAGGGCGGAGTCAGATCGCTCCAGCTGCTGGACGCAGCCAGAGAGCTGCTCTGTTGGGCTCGCGTTCACCTAAAATCGTTGAAAGCAGCTTACATCCCAGGCTTGCAAAACAAAGGAGCAGATATTATGTCCCGCGGGGGGCCGCTAGACAGAAATTGGGCTCTGCATCCCGAGATAATATCTCAGATTTGGAGCAGATTCGGCAGAGCGGAAGTGGACCTGATGGCGTCTCGCGAGAGCGCTCAGTGTCCCCTGTTCTTCTCCTTAAGTCCCCTGGACGCTCCCCCACTGGGAGTGGACGCCTTTGCCCACAGACCGTGGCCAAAGACTCTGATTTATGCTTTTCCTCCAACCTCACTGTTGCCAGCGGTCCTGGAGAGAGTGAGGGAGGAAAAGTTGTCAATGATCCTGATCGCTCCAGAGCGCCTGAACGCACCATGGTTTCCGCTGCTGCAACAGCTGACGGTGAGATCATGGAGGCTTCCCATGAGAGACGACGCTCTCCTACAGGCAGGAGGAGCAATAAAGAGTTTCCCTGTGGTAGGTCAACATCTACTGGCTTGGTTACTGAACGTAAACGCTTAGAAAACCTTGGGTTTTCTGAAGACGTTATAAAAACTATACAAGGATCACGTGCTCATTCCACTACGACTGTTTATGCTTCAAAATGGTCTGCTTTTCAGAAATGGTGCCTAGATAGAAGTGTGGATCCTTCTTCATGCTCTCTAAGCTCCATCTTGTCCTTCCTACAGCTGCTGCTAGACAGGAATCTGGCTTTTAGTACGATAAAAATCTATGCGGCTGCTATATCATCTTGTCATGAAGGTTTTAATGACAGGACAGTGTTTAGTCATCTCATGATGAAACGTTTTCTGAGGGGTGCACGTCGTTTGAGGTAGGGGTTGAACGAGTACATAATTTTTAACCTCGACATTAACATAAAAAAACTCGAACGACGCTCGAGTAGCCGATGACGTCACAGTGTCTTACGATGCAAAATAAATAAATAAATATAAATGCCTAAAAACGTCTTTACAAAAAGAAAAAAAAGACCAACAAAGCATTGGGAGCATTTATTATGCTCCTATCATTTATCATACTGCACATAAGTCACAGGAAAAACAAAACTATTAGTTATATTAATAATATTAAAAGTGAAAGTATAAGGCGATGAAAACCGAAACTTAAAAAACAAATGGGGCCACAGCCACACCGTACCACCGCCTGCAGCTGTGCAATTTAGGTTTACTTTTAGAGATTGTGTTTATAGATTTTTGGTAGCTCTAGAGAGATGAATATTTGTTTTTTTTGTTTGTGAAACGAGAGAGAGGAAGCCGTTTCGGCCGTGTTATAATATGGGACCTGCATTGCAACACTGCCCTCTGCTGTCACAATCTACTACAAAGAAAGTCAACACGAAGTAGCGCATTTTATAAAATTATAAACTGTTTTACCTTTTTGACAAGACGGCCTGCTCCATTAACATCCGTGCGCACACAGGAATCCATTTTGTAGCGTCTACTAAAAGCTAAAAGCTACCCCGCGCGCTGTGAAATGTGAAATGTGACGTCACTACGGGTACCCGAGGTGGACAAAAAAGCCTCGATAGAAGTCAAAGCACTCGAGCTGTCGAAAACTCGGGTACTCTGTTAATGCACTAGTTTGAGGCCAGTCTCTCGTTCACTGGCCCCTCAGTGGGACTTAATTACTGTACTAAGTGCATTAATTAAGGAACCTTTTGAACCAATTGACAAAATTTCTCTGAAATTTTTGTCTTTTAAAACAGCGCTACTGCTGGCGTTAACATCAGCAAAGAGAGTAAGTGATATGGCAGGCCTGTCGGTCTCTCCTTCCCTTTTAAAGATCCAAGGGGATGGAAGCTCAGCAGAGCTTCGGCCGAATCCTGCTTTCATCCCTAAGATCATAACAACGGCTTTTAGGTCCCGTATCGTCACTCTTGACGGGTTCTATCTCCCTCCTCATGGTAATGAAGAGGAGAAACGGCTGCATCTGCTCTGCCCAGTCAGAGCACTTAAATGTTATGTAGCTCGCACAGCAGAGGTGCGTAAATCTGAAAGATTGTTTGTACATTTCAGGAAACAATCTCAGGGTCAACCTTTGACCTCTCAGAGGCTGTCACACTGGTTGTGTGAGGCCATCTCACAGGCCTATACCTCCTCTGGCCTTCAGCCTCCTGATGGTATTAAAGGTCACTCCACCAGAGCGATGGCGGCTTCAGCAGCCCTTAACAAGGGCCTTTCTGTACAGGATATCTGTTCTGCCGCATCGTGGTCGTCACCTACACCTTTTGTTCGTTTCTATTTACAGGATGTATCCAGTTCCTCTCTGACACATCCTGTTCTTAGGACCATGGCGGAGTGATTGTTCTTTTTCAAACATCAATAAATATTGATGAATTGACACAGTTTGCCTCTGTCTTTATTGAAGGGTATTGTTTTTGGTCAAAACTTCCTTCAATCAGGTTAAACTTGATTATATCCTGGTCTGTTCTGAATAAATCTAATTCAGCCAGTCGAGGTCTTAAGGTTGCTCACCTGTTATTATGCACCTTGGTGCATCATTGCTGTTGAGGTGTTGACGGGTGTCAAGGTATGTTGGTTCTATCAGACCCAGTGAGGCATGGACTACATCTTGCTCCGCCTTAACCCAACAAAGCGAAGCTTTTAAAGGGCGATTGCTTACACGAAATAGAACGTTGGTTACGTACTGTAACCTTAGATTCTATGAGTGTAAGCTGAGCCCTTTAAAACGGGGGCCTCCCTGGTTCTTATATGACAGAAGAAAAAAGTATTGTCTTGGGAACAGAGTAACGGTCCAGGGGCAATTTATACTGGACCTCAGGGCGGGCCCACAGCAGGTGGGCGTGGACTACAAGTCTTCAATGTTGGCGCGAAGCGCGAGGGATAAACCCAACAAAGCGAAGCTTTTAAAGGGCTCAGCTTACACTCATAGAATCTAAGGTTACAGTACGTAACCAACGTTCCTTTTACCATAGATTATATCCAGGGGAAGCCGTACTTAAATGAACGTTCCAAAATCCACAAAACAGGAACATCACTCAAACCTATCGTCAGCAGCATAAACTCAGTGACGTATAATATTTCAAAACATCTTGCTGCTTGTTACGTGCCCTGGGTACGTTTTTATTCATTTCTGCGGGATATTGTGTTAAAAGGTTTTGGGAGGCTGATTGACTTCAGCTGAGTATTTAATTGGATCACGCTATAGGGTTCTTGGACTGCCTATAAATAGGCTAGGTTGCGGAGATCCAGGCAGATCCAAGCCAAAGAAGCAGAAGAAGCTGAGGAAGCAATAGAAGTAGAGGGGGAGATTCGGAGCAGAAGGGTTTTTGGTTTCCGTCCCTCCGCCCGCACCTGTCAGTCTGGGTTGCCACTCCCGAAGAAGACGCCTTTTGTGTTGGCAGCTGTGTGCGCTCATTCTGAGCACTGAAGACTGAGGCCTGAGCGACCTGTTTGCCGTGGAGTTTTTTTCCCTCCTAGACCAGATGGACCTTCGTTTTTGTTTTTCCATTCTGAAGCTGGATTCGACCTGATGAAACCGGTTGTACCTTTTTTCGCTTTTTTGTTAACTTAGGCGGGGCCTTTTGAATTTAGTCCGGCACCTACAGAGGCTTCGACAGCTCTAGATTGGGGTTGGCCCGCTGTGGTGCCGTTATATTTTGTTGGACCGGCTCACCAGGTCCGCCTTTTGTTTGTTACTTTTGGGGTCTTGTGGACACGAGGAAGCTGAGGGCTTGAACGTTTATTTTTTCTCTTCACAGAGCAGCTGGAGGCGGCGCTAGCAGGGCCGCACCGCCAGAGAGATTAAAAATAAAAAATATTTTTCTTAACCCTCCTTTTTTGTCTTGTGTCCCTTAATATGCTATGTTCCTTGTGGGTGTAACATTTTAGCTCCTCTTGTGGGAAATTCACCACATCGCATAGAGAACTCGGTGGACTTTGAAAACAAAGTTAAACATTTGAAGATGCCAGGAGAAACTCATGTATGTTTTGATGTCACTTCACTTTTCACCTGTACACCCACATCAGAGGCAGAATAAACTGTCAGAAACATCTTCAACAAGATCTTAGCAGCAGGACCAAATTCACCCCGGAGCAGATCTGTACCCTGCTGGACCTTTGTCTTTCCGCAACTTATTTCAAGTTCAACGACAGTTTTTAACAACAGAAACATGGTTGTACCATGGGATGTCCAGTTTCATTGATTGTGGTCAATCTTTACAAGGAGGAAATGGAAGCCCTGGACTCTTTCAAGGGAACAACACTGAGCCACCGGTTCAGATATGTGGATGACACTTGGGTCAACATCCTTGCAACAGAAGTAGAAGCGTTCAGCACATCACCTCTGTGGACATCACGTTTACCTGAGAGGATGTCAACGACAACAAGCTGCCTTTTCTGGACTGTTTGGTGAACATGGAAAGAGATGGAAGTCTCAACATTGAAGTTTACAGGAAACACTCGCACAGATCAGCACCTTCTGTTTGACTCTCACCACCCACTGGGACACAAACTTCCTGTCATCAGAACTTTACACCAGCGGCCGAACGTTTCCTCACAAAGAAGGAAAAGGAACAGAAACATCAAAGAAGCTCTCCAAACTTTACACCACCGGCCGAACGTTTCCTCACAAAGAAGGAAAAGGAACAGAAACATCAAAGAAGCTCTCCAAACTTTAATATTTTGCACAGTCTGAAAACTTTCTTATAGAATTAAAAGATTATAAAACTTCAATTATTTCCTTCCATCAAACTCAGCTAAATGAAATACTGTATTGTGAAAATGTCATTTCATAATTTGTGTAGTTTTTATTAGAGGTCTTAAATCTTTAAAACTCTCTCACTCCTTACAAACATTCACACCAGATTTGACCTGTTTTCTTCTTTATCATTAATTTTATCCACATTAATCTGAGCCTTTGCTGGAGCGTTTAGGAGCAGTAGGAGATTTGAGCTTCTTGTCTTTGTGGAGCTGAGTTCTCTAAGCTTGATATTTGCCACTGGAGGTCAAACTCCTTCAGTGAGTCAGGATTAGAGCTGGGCTTCACCTCCACATGGTTTTACACAGAAAATCTAACAGGTCGATGTCTTCCTTCCAGTTCATCAAAGTCTGAACCACCTACAAAGAGTTTGCAAGAGATCACCTTTCCTGTCAAAACAAACAAACAAAAATAAACAGTACATAAATAAGTCTTTATTTAATATTACAGTGTATATAGTAGTATGAAAACATTTATATTTGCTGTATTTCTCACATGTAGAAAACACCCAGATAATGTGTGCAGTGGTTCTCAAGGGAATGAAAAGACATTAAAAAACAAAACCTGAACATGATCAAACATTTAAAAAACAAGATGGTCTAATGCACAAGGACGAAATGTCTCAAGTTTATAGCATGAAATTATTTTATTTAGGAGGCATTGTGTTTCTGAAAAGCATAAAGCATATGAAAGTTAAAAAAAAAACATAAAAAAAATAAATTAAAAAAGCTGCGAGTTTTGTTCTGATTTTCCTGCAGAAACAGAAATAATTTCCACCACCAGAGGGCAGTGTTTACACAACATGAAAATATACACGAATGGATTCATAAAAACAATCTAATGGGGGGAAAAAACATGTTCTAATGATCAGTTAACAACAATTTATTAAGTTTTACTGTAACTAAATCATTTAATTCATCATAATTTATATGAAGTAATTTATGAAGATGAAAGAAAAGTTGTTTTGTTCTCAACCTTGAAGTTTCTGCCGTGATTCTTCCTCCTCCTCCTCTTCCTGCTCCGCCTCCTCCTTTCAAACAGCAGCGTCACTCTGTTCACAGTTTCTTGTTCCTCCCCATCAGATCTACGATCTGAGCTCAGACTGGTTCAGACTGGTTTCATTTATCAGGAAGTGAAACTTCCACACACGCTGAGAGGTGAAATGGCGCAGAAAGGAGTTCAGCTGGACAGAGAAAGTTTCTCTTGTTCCATCTGTCTGGATCTACTGAAGGATCCGGTGACTCTTCCCTGTGGACACAGCTACTGCATGAAGTGTATTGAAGACTTCTGGGATGGAGAGGATCAGAAGAAGATCCACAGCTGCCCTCAGTGCAGGAAGACCTTCACACCGAGGCCTGTTCTGGTGAAAAACATCCTGTTAGCAGCTTTAGTGGAGCAGATGAAGACGAGTGGACTCCAAGCTGCTCCTGATGATCACAGCTGTGCTGGACCTGAACATGTGGCCTGTGATGTCTGCACTGGAAGAAAACTAAAAGCCATCAAGTCCTGTTTGACGTGTTTGGTCTCTTACTGTGAGGAACACGTCCAGCCTCATTATGATGTAGCTCAGTTAAAGAAACATCAGCTGGTGGAGCCCTCCAAGAAGCTCCATGAGAACATCTGCTCTCGTCACGATGAGGTGATGAAGATGTTCTGTCGCACTGATCAGCAGATCATCTGTCACGTCTGCACGGTGGATGAACATAAAGGCCACGACGTCGTCTCAGCTGCAGCTGAAAGGAGAGAGAAGCAGAAGGAGCTCCAGGTGAGGAGAGAGAACATCCAGCAGAGAATCCAGGGCAGAGAGACAGATGTGAAGCTGCTTCAGCAGCAGCTGGAGGACATCAACGTCTCTGCTGATCAAACAGTGGAGGACAGTGAGAAGATCTTCAGTGAGCTGATCCGGCTCGTCCAGAAAAGAAGCTCCGAGGTGAAGCAGCAGATCAGATCCCAGCAGGAAACTGAGGCCAGTCGAGTCGGAGATCTTCAGGAGAAGCTGCAGCAGGAGATCACTGATCTGAAGAGGAAAGATGCTGAGCTGAAGCAGCTCTCACACACAGAGGACCACAACCAGTTTGTCCACAGCTACCAGTCAGTGTCAGCACCCAGTGAGTCTCCACACTCATCCAGCATCAGTGATGCTCCTCTGAGATACTTTGAAGACGTGACAGCAGCTGTGTCCCAGCTCAGAGACAAACTAGAGGACATTCTGAGAGACACGTGGACAAACATGTCACTGAGAGGGACTGAAGGTTTACTGTCAGAACCAGAACCAAAGAGCAGAGCGGACTTCTTCAGATGTTCATGTGACATCACTCTGGATCCAAACACAGCTCACACACTCCTGTTATTATCTGAGGGGAACAGAAAAGTAACATTCATGAGAACACAAAAACAGTTTTATCCTGATCATCCAGACAGATNGAACCAAAGAGCAGAGCGGACTTCTTCAGATGTTCATGTGACATCACTCTGGATCCAAACACAGCTCACACACTCCTGTTATTATCTGAGGGGAACAGAAAAGTAACATTCATGAAACAAAAACAGATTTATCCTGATCATCCAGAGAGATTCACTGTAAATCGTCAGATTCTGAGTAAGGAGAGTCTGACTGGACGTTGTTACTGGGAGGTGAAGTTGGGAGGAACTGGAATTGTAGCTGTCGCGTACAAGGATGTTGATAAAACAGAGTTTTTTTGGACATAATGATAAATCCTGGGCTTTACATTGTTTCAAAAACTATAATGCGTTTTTTCACAACAGCATCAGAACTCCCATCTCAGGTCATGGTGTGTCCAGAGTTGGAGTGTACCTGGATCACAGAGCAGGTGTTCTGTCTTTCTACAGCGTCTCTGAGACCATGACTCTCCTCCACAAAGTCCAGACCTCCTTTACTCGACCACTACATGCTGGAATATGTCTCTGGTACGATTATGGAGACACAGCTGAGATCTGTAAACTAAAATAATTTTGTTTCTTGTTGTGTTGTTTCCACTGCTCAGAGATCAACGTGTCCAACAGATTTTGTTGACATTATTGTCCCATCGTCTGTTTTACGTGCAGCTCTGATTTATTCAGGTTGTTGATGCACGAGAAAAATCAAAACTTGGAACAGACCTGAAAAATTACAGAACGAAGAACTTTGATCACATGTAGCCATGTTTTTTTTTTACTCCTAAAACAGGTGAGATGATGTTTTTTCAGTAAAATGTCTCTTTTACATGAAACTGTCGCGTTGGTTCAGAGTTTTTAACTCGCAGAAAGATTCATTCAAAGATCAAGAAACAAGAACTGATGTTTGTTGAAGCTGCAATTCCACAACATTCCACTGCCATTGATCAAAAGCAACACTGTGTGGGTTTGTTTGTTGATTTAAAAAAAGCTTTTGACACAGTTGATCACACTATTCTCCTCGAGAAGTTAAATAAATATGGTATTAGAGGACAGACTTTGAATTAGTATCTAGCTATTTGGAGGACAGAAGGCAGTACTTTGTACAGATAGACAATACTGATCAAACCTCAACAGAATCACGTGGAGTCCCACAAGGCTCTATACTAGGACCTAAGCTTTTTATTTTGTATGTAAATGATTTGACAAAGGTGTCTGGTATTCTAAGGTGTTCTTTTTGCTGATGATACCACCTTCTTTTTTTTTGGTAATGATTTGAAACAAATGTTTGAGTCGTTAAAGGAGATCTTAATATTACAAACTTGGTTTAGGTTAAATAAGTTATCATTGAATTTAGATAAGACCAACTATATGTTATTTAGCCAAAAAAAAAATACAGGGAACCCCCGAGGTACGAACGATTTAGGGACTTAAGAACCGTTCGCAGCTCGATCTGCCGTAGCTAGGGGGTGAAAATATCGTCTCGTTCGTAGGTCCTTATTCCGTTCGCAGCTCGCGGAAATACCGCTAACGGAGCGCCGCGCACACATTTAAGCATGTACAGTAGTGTACTGTAATGTTAAACATTGCTATTCACATTTACAGAATAAATAAAAATATATTTTCTTACTTTGAGATGGTCAAAGCCGACATCTTAGGTTGCCATGCGTTGTTGTTGTTGTTGTCGGGCGGCCGGCAGCAAACCACGGGAGCTGCTCGAGGCCTGTGTTAGCTCTCGAGGCCTGTGTTAGCTTCTGCTAGCCAGGCCATGACCTGGTGTTGGAGGGACGGTGCGGCGCTATCGGCGATCAATCTGCAGTTGCTGCTCCAGTCTGAGACGTCCACAGAGCGATTCCAGATAGTAATTAATCCATATGAGGCGATCTTGATCAACCAGTCTTCTCCAAACCTGGCTGCTGCCTGCTGCAGCCGTGACTAACCTAAGATGGCGTCCGGTGTTCTGCTTTAACTTGTAACCATGTAGACTGGTGACCTCCTTCCTGTTATGACCGGATGTGCACAATTATTGCGCAATCATGACAAAAAATGATCAGAAATGATCATTTTTATCATAATTATTATTTATAAAGCCTTTAAAACAACCACAGCTGCAACAAAGTGCTGTACACATGAAATTAAGAACATTTAAACAAAAAAAAAAAAAAAACTTTTTTTTTTTTTTAATACAGTAATGTCATATTTTTATTAAATATGATACGTTCGTAGGTCCGGGACACCGTAGGTCGATGGAGTCGTAGGTAGGGGGTCACCTGTACATTTTCTATCAAAATTGATGGTGTTGAACTAAGTAGAGTGGATGAGGTGAAGTTTTTGGGTGTAATTGTTGATGAGAGATTGTCGTGGAAACAGCATGTAAATTTTTGTTAAAACTAGGCTATCTAAATCTATTGCGTTATTGTATAAACTAAATGACTTGTTAAATGATAGGGCTCTCTATTTGCTATATAACTCAATTTTTGTTCCACATTTAATTTATTGTGTGGAGGTTTGGGGTAAAGTCTGTACAACTATAACATTCTATTTTTATTTTACAGGAAAGAGCGGTGAGAATTATTGCTAGAAAGCCTTATCGTCACCCATCGAATGTATTATTTAAACAACTCAAATTATTGACATTTTATGAATTGGTAGATTATAATATTTTGTTAGTAATGCATAGGCTCATAAGAATATGCTACCCACAAATGTTCAAATGTTTTTCGTAAAGATAGAAAGCTGTTACAGTTTAAAAGGAACTGAAATGTTTGTTAAACCTAGATATAGGACTAGTTTGAAGGGACGTTTTATTTCGAATAAGGGAGTGGAATTGTGGAATGTGTTGGAAAGATGTTAAAGATGTAAACTCTGATGAAATTCAAAAAAAAATTAACAAGTCTAAACTGCTAGCAAAATACTAAAGCTTTAAAGGGGACCACAGATTCAAAATTCACTTTTTAATGTGTTTTTTTTACTCAACTCATTCAAATGTATTTGTTAATAGTTGAGTGTGAAATTTTACTAAATTGATCTGTTCTTCAGGAAGATTATTGTTTAAATTGATTGTTTGAAATTGTTTTTTTTTTTTTTTTAAAGGGGCAGACAAAATGAGAAATTTTTCTTCTTTCTGCCACCTTTCATTTTATGTATTTTAATTCTTTCACAAATTTATTAAATGTTTTTTTCATTATCCTTTATGTTGTTGTTTTTTTAATATGTAAAATGAATAAAAAATGTAATTTAAAAAAACTTACACCTTTCATTTACCAACATTTTGATTCTGCTGACAGATGAGATGTGTTTTTATTTAGTCACAGATGTAAATTAAAATGTAAGACATCAGAAAACATGAGACGAACTGATTCAAACAGAGACACATTTTATGATCTATGATAATAAACCCTTTCGACATTTCTAGAACAGGAGAATCAATATTTGCACATTTTGTAAAGGATGTTCACTGTTTACACTGAGGAACTTTCTTTGGTCACTTGAACGCAGCGTCAGTGGAACAAGCTGTGACTCGTGAAAATAAAGAGATTGATGTTTAAATCTCTTGGACTTGTTTTAAAGGTGGAAACTGGAGCAAACTCAAGAGGACGCTGTCATCCTTTAAAACACGAGTAGACGAGCTTCAAACACTCATTTCTGATTTTTATTGGGACAAGAAATGTTCCAGTTGTATCATCAAATCTGAACAGTGCTGTCAATTATTTCAAAGTTAAATATTCAAAGTAAAAGAGCAGGATGTGTTGTTAATATTACACTTTTATGATTGTGTTCCTAACATGATGCTTCAGATCAAATAAAACATTTTTCTCCAACATCCACTGCGACCTTTTTATTTTTATCACTTGGACAATTGCTCTCCCAGAGTTTGATCAAATAATGTGATTTACCGTATTCGTCGGCGTATAAGTCGCACCGGAGTATAAGTCGCACGGTACTTTTTGACTTTCTATCCCTGTTAGAAGATGATAAATAATTAGAACCAAATGTATCATTTTATTGTGTAAAGAAACATCAGAGTGTCAGTAATGAATGAATCTTTGTTTAGTTTTGGATGTGACTCCAGTCTGATGACTCACTTCATCCCTCTTTTCTTGTTTTGTTAGAAAGTTGTCGGAGTCTCGGTAGATCAGTTTTTCCTGCAGGCTGAAAAAGAAAACATGAAAAGTGATGAACGACACAGCTACCGTATTTTCCGGCCTATAAGTGGCAGTTTTTTTTCTTCCTAATTTGCATGTCTTGCGACTTATGCGGCGAAGCGACATATTTATGGATTTTTCCCCATATTTTTAGACCAATTTTTGGCTGAGATATGACAGTTTCAGTCCAGAGGACCAGACTTAGCTTTTTTAGAAACTTCTCTCATAAATTCGGACGGAAAAAGCGTGTAAAAATAACAGTTATTTCATCAATGGAGAATCACTCCTTATTACAGCATTTTAAAATCGTTGATCTCAAGTATTTTTGAATCATTATTGTTTATCGCAATCAGTAGTCAAACATAAAATCGTTTAGTTTAAAACTTTACATTTTGATGAATTTTATTTGTATTCAAGTTTGTTAAATGAAGTAAATGTTTAAGAACCATTTAAACGTTTTAATCTAGGCTCTGTCTTCTTCATCTTCCTACTGTTACCATAAAAAAATTGAAATGCATCAGTACCATAATAACCAGTCTAAGGTTGCAATGTCATTTGGGTTGACTAAGCATTCTCTTTGGAATATAATTCCTTTTCTTCATTGACCCAGGAGGGCGTCATCGGACACCTCTTAACTTTGTTCTTCAAGACTTAGTCCACGGTGATTACCATAGTGTCAAGGCTGACCCCATCGAAGTTTCTTCTGATGGCTCATGGATTTGGTTTATAGTGACTCGAAGGCCATCTGGACTGGCCTCGAGTCCCTAGTGGGGGAATATATAGCATGAAGCTGCACTGCTCTAATTATGACCCTTGACCCTTATTCATCTTTCAGACTCACCATGAATCAAGTGCTTTAAAATTATGACTTCAATAATGTCTGATGTTTTTCTACACATTTCTCATCAGGGACACAGTCAGCTACAGTCTGACAAATGTTTACCTTATTCTTCCTCTGTTTTCTAAGAAAGAAAAACAAATCATTAATGGTTTGTTTAATTTGATTTAAAAATGTGAACATGAATATTTTTGGTTTTTGTTCTCAATCATTATAAGGAAATCATGTAAAATATTACAATGTGGATAACCTATTTCTCTGTTCTGTTTTTCGGAAAGTGATTATTCCTTCAGAGACACCTGTCGTGAACAGTCTTTGAGCTGAAGCTGTTTTCTTCAGAGGGGAGTCACAATGTTCCTTAAGTAGTCTAAACAATATCCTCAGAGCTGTTGTTTTGCACAAAAATCCTTTGTGTAAAAAGCAGTTTGCCTTGGACCCCCGAACTGGAAGATGGTTCGTCTGTGGACCACATCCGAGAGGTCACACCAAGGTCCACTTGTTCAACTCCTGAGCAGATAAAAATGTCGCTCAGCTACAATTGTTAGAAGTAAATAACTGCAGAAGATGAAGTCTTTTTTCCACTGCAAGACTCACGTTCTTGGCTTGAAGTCCAAACGCGCAGGAGGTACCGATGAACAGTGCACCTTCTCATCAGCGGTTGCCCTCAGACCAATGAAGCTGTTACAGTGATGGTCAGCTACTTTGGGCAGTTCCCTGCGAGTCCTATTCATTGTGTCTCTGACCTGATCCACCAGAAAACCCCAGGAAGACGAGTGACCTGGTGCCTTCAAGCTGACCCGGTAAGGAGCAGAACCTAGTGACATGTTGATGCCTTGGTCTTGTTATGCTATTTTAAGCTGATGCAACTTGGTAAATCATTTCCTGGTTTGCAGTGATGATAAATGACTTTATCTGATCAGATTAAACAACTTCTTTCAACCAAAAATGCAAAGTAACTACCGTATTTTCCGGTGTATAGGTCGCACCTTTTTATGGTTTTTCAAGGCCTGCGACCTATACACCGGTGCGACCTATATATATGGCTTGTTATCACTTTCGGTGAAACAAATTTTTAAATCCATCTCATTTCACAATTACGTTCATTTATTAAGGAAAAGTTCAGCTCAGACATATATTTGCTATAATTTTTATCAAACAAATAATTGTTTTTAAGTGTTAATCTTCTTAAAAGCCTTGCTGTGCGCTCCTGTGGCAGATATTTGCAGCAGAGCTAAACGTAAGTTGCGACCTATACACCAGTGCGACCTATCTAGGGATTTTTCCAATCTATTGGTGATAATTGGACAGTGCGACCTATACACAGGTGCGACCTATACACCAGAAAATACTTTTGTTAAAATAGCCAAACTTCGTCTAAATTCATGAGCGTATAAAACTGAAATAATTCCTGCTCCTAGAATCAGCTTTGCCTTAGATAATAGAATTAAGCCTGGATTGATTCATTGTTATTGTTTGTTTGTTTATTATTGTTGTTGATTTTAGTTATTATTTTTGTAATAAAACTTCAAAGACAACTTTTGGTCTCTAAATCAGCTTATTTTATAAAAAGCCACAAACAGGTCGCACCTGAATATAGGTCGCAGGGCATGCAAAAATGATACAAAAGACGCGACCTATATTCCGGAAAATACGGTACAATCTTTTAATTCTTGGGACAAGGATGAAAGAAGTCACCCTCAAGTTTCAGCTCATTCTGCTGTTTAAGCTCGCGTCAAAATAAGTATCTCATGTTTATTTATTCATTACAGCAAACCATTCATGTCAACTTGCCAAGACTGGGAAGTAGCAGCAGCATGTGGTGGTTGAACGGGTTCTGGATGGGCCTCACAGCCGTCGAAGGCCAGGGAACGTGGATGTAGGTTAACAACACTGAGGCGTCCTCAACGTAAGCAAAGGACTGTTACACCCTTTACTAATCCATGATGCGGAGAAAATCCCTGAACTTTTGTTTTTCTCGATTCACCAAAAAGGTACTGGAAATTTGGACAGCCCCAAAACAGAGAACCTTGGAGTGGAAACTGTGCTTCTTTACTACGCTGACATTAGTAAAACGTGGTATAGTCTAAACTGCCAGCAGAATCAGCTGAACTGGATCTGTGAGATGGAGCCAAGGAGAAACTGAACTACCCTTTGCATATATGATGGAAGAAATTATGAATAAAAGTGAACAAATCATAAAAATATTTTGGTTACATAAACCACAATTAGATGTACTGGACGACTGTTTATACTGTATGTATTTTCCAAGTAAACAACAACAGATTATCTTTTTGTTTTCTAGGATTATAATTTAAATAGTTGTATAAGCTCAAAGTAGCCTTTTAATACTTTTTTAAAAACATAACTAGAAAAAAAATCGTGTAAAATCATAGGGTTGGTCCTCGGGGTCAGGTTTAAGGTTAGGTTGAGGAAAACGGTTGCATAAGCTGAAAAAAACTAAAACGCTACACTTCCGGGTTTACGGAAACACGCTGCCTACTCACAGCGATAACAACGCTGATAACGTTCTGTTAAACATGCTAGGAGGTAGATTGTGACCTATTCGCCGCTACAAATGGGGATGATAACAGTTGATAACGCCCGTTGTATGGACTGACAACATGTTTGGTCTGTTCTTAGCAAAATGGCCTTTGGGTAATTAGTCCGTTGCTACAGTACTCAGCAGGTCAAAAAGTGTACTGCATCAGCAATTTAACACCTTAGCTAAGTTAATTGGTAAAAAGTTTTTTTTTCAGAATGCATNGGAAGACTCCACTCCTCCCTGCTCACACTCAAATAAGGTTTGATGCATGTTGTTATATAGTACATTTTAAATGGGGAGGTGAGGCAGTGACCGGCACAGACCCACCCACTCCCCAGAGAGCAGGAAGTGCCCGTTCATGCCCCCTACCCCCACCTCTCAACCCTTGCCCAGAACCCTAAATGTCTACATGCTATTTATGAGAGTGGGCACAGGTCCCGGAGGTGAGAATGATTGCACATCCCGCCCCCTTTATTCCACCGTGTGCCCACTCCAGACCCTATATACACATGTCTTGTGAGAATGTTATAAGTGAGTGTCTAGGTTGTATAATAAAAATGGGGCCCAGGTCTCCATGAACCATGCAGATGGAAGATTCTCCCCGCAGCTCAATAGTGCACCGGAACCCCAAGGCCCTGTCTGAGTGGTGGTGTGATGGAGTGTGTGGAGGAAGATGTCAGGATGGGGAGGAAGAACTGAGGTGGCAATGCCCTCTCAGAAGGCCAGCTCCCGCCACTGACCCCAATAGGCACTCCCATTCTCTGAGATCTACCAGGGGACGGAGGCTCCAATACATCCACCTAGGAGCAGGTGGCAGCTGCACCACCAGGGACCAAGGCCACGGACCAGCACATAGCCCCGAGAACTGACCAGAACCGGGGGCAGTGGCCCAACCCCCCAAAAACCATCCAGACCCACCAACCCGATCTACAGTCACCCCTCCCCACCCCCATGGTAGAGGCCCCAAAGCCCACCAATGCACCGAGGGCCCCCAGGCGCATTGCACCGGCCCAAGACCCTGACAACATACCCGCAAAGACCCGAGATCCCCGGGCCAAGCGGGACCCCAGCCGAGCAACACTCCCCCAGAACCCGAGCCCGTGCCCACCCCAAAACAACCCAGGAGCAGCCAGGTCACCGGGCCAGTAACCTATGTCCGCCGGTACTGACCACCCAGAAGCCTGAATGTAGCCAGCAGAGGTCATCATCACTCAGAACCACCAAAGCCGCCTCCCCAGTCGAGTGCCGCTGCCCCAGGCCCACGTCCCCCCCATGCCCCCAAATAAATGGTGTTAAATTTGACCCACTGTGACAAACAAATACTGTAGCTCCAAAGAGGGTTAAAAATTATCTGAAACCAATAAAACACAGAGTTTGTAACAAAAGCGTGTCCAATGATAATGAAAAACGTCATTGGAGTGTTTTATTTTCCCCTTGAGGATTAAAGCTAATGTAGGTGTGTTTCTTAGCACAGCCTGCCAAACACTCTCCAAAGGACACCCAGAGAAGCAGTGATGCTCCTCCATTACAAGACCTCTAATACCAACCTGAGATATATGTATTTGTGTGGCAGGAAACAACATTAGAGTGAATTGCCATAACAACTTTATAAATCAGGCAGGCGAAGGGATGGGAGGAATGGGAGGAGAGAGAGAGAAACTGCCAAGGTGGCAGTAATGCTGATGAGAGGTATCAGACGTGACATTCATCAC
The DNA here is from genome assembly GCA_038048925.1 of Garcialebias charrua. Classification (NCBI taxonomy): domain Eukaryota; kingdom Metazoa; phylum Chordata; class Actinopteri; order Cyprinodontiformes; family Rivulidae; genus Garcialebias; species Garcialebias charrua. The sequence goes on from JBBPBX010001419.1 coordinate 51,907, forward strand.
CTCTGTGCAGGTTGATGTACTGTATCAAGAAAATGGGTTAAACCTCGCTTTTTCACAGTCTTCACCAACTGTACAGAGGCTCAAAGGCATCAGTTCCACCCTCGTTGATCCCAGTGGTGCTGCAGGTCGTCCAGCGCCTCCATCCATCCAGACAAACAACAGACATCCGATCATTAATCAAAAGTTGCAAACAGACTTCGTTGTGTCATAACTCTTGTGATGGGCTTGTCTGTTGATTGATTCCTATACACACATGTTGTCTGATTACCATAATGTGTTCCTGTGGCAAAAAAAAAGTCTGCCAGCAGGGGCAAGTCAGGTGGTGGGGGTTGGGGTTGACAGGGTGCTGGTGTTGGTAAGGGGTTTTCAGAGGAGGTGGGGTGGGGGAGCTGTTTTGAAGCAAGCTGGAAGTAAATAACAAATGGCTCAGACCCCACCTCATCCAGAGTGATTTCAATCCAATGTTTCATCTTCGCTAGTGGAGAGAGGCGAGTGTTTGGGGTTTGGGCTATCAATTACAGATATGTGTAGGCAGGCAGACACTATCATTTCGCTGATTGTCACCAGTCTACCGCAGTGACATCAGGAAGTGATTCATCAGTCTATTTCCTATGACACCCGGAGAAAGATGACACTCTGGGACCTGTGGAATTATGGGGCAGCCTGAAAATAAGGGCTCCTTAACATGCTTAAGGGACAAACACATTGTAAAGCAGACATTTAAGGTCTCTTCGCCTGTGATTGCTCTCAGCTGACTCAACCTGTTCATTCATTTCAACGCGTGAGTCTGCTTCTTGATGAAACCTTCCATGCTATTTGTTCATCATCGTGTCAAAAGTTGTAGCGTGCAGTGGATCTGTGGCTGTAGGGGAACTTTTAGTTTCACATGAAGCTCCACCTCAGAATTAAAGTCAAAGGTTTCCAAATTGAAAGACAAAAACACTTTAGGATCAATTGCCATCATCACGATTATAGTTAATATATTGTCTTGTAGATTCTTGATCTGAGGCTTGTTTTGAATGCAGATAAATGGTAAATGGACTCTACTTATATACTGCCATTCTATCTGATCAAGATACTCAAAGCACTTTACACTACAATCTGTGCCCTCATTTACTCATTCACACAGCACTCTACTATTAAGCTAATTGAACAAATAATTTTAAAGAGATTAATCAGGACTTTCAGATCACATTCATACACAATGGGACACACATAAGAGGCAAATAGGGGTTCAGTGTCTTGCACCATGGACACTTCGATATGCGACTGCTGGTGGATTTGAACCCCCAACTCTTGCATTGGAGGACGACTGCTCTAAACACTGCTCTAAACACTCAGCCACAGCTGCCAAATCAAAAGTAATGCTGTTTTAAAATATTAAGCCTAACTCTAAAGCAGTTGTTACCTGACATTATCATGTTTCAAGACTCTCAGATCAACGTAGTATCTTAGTACTGTATAAATACTTATTATTGATGAATCTCTGGCCTTTATTGCCCACAGTCAACAGCTGGTAAAAATGTTAAAGCTAAAGTTGGGTATTTATTTCAATATTAGATTTAGTTAATCTTTTGTGGCTATAACGCATCTTGCCACTAAACAAAAGTTCCTGCAGGCAAAAAGCCATAATTGTTCTGTCAGGTCATCTGGATGGTTTCTTTTTTTTTGCTGACATGTTTTGTCCAACATCCGAAGGATTTCTTCAGTCTGAGGAGCCACCAACAAACTGAGTACAGTACCACCACAAACACCACACTCCCATAGTGGGGAGAAAAAAAAACAGTTTGCTGGTGATACGATGGCCTCTGGGGTTCACCCTCTTCCCCATCAACTTTTCTGAGGCAGCCTGGTCAAAGTGGTTCAAAACACCAAAGTTCATGCTCAATAATCCAGGTATATAATCCAACAATGTTCAGTCAGGTCGTCTGGATGGTTTATTTTTTTGCCGAGACATTTTGTCTTGCCACTGTACTTTTTTCCTATTTTAGACCACAGAGACGTAATATATGCACACATCTCACTGGCTCCAGTTGCTGAAATCTGTATATCATGGAGTTTTAGGGTGTTTTCACACCTGATAGTCCGGTAAATTTGGTTCAATTGGGGGCTGATATTCAGAACATGTGTTTACATTTTCAGCTGGTGCGGTTTTCATTCTCTGCACTGAGTCAGTCGAGCTAACCTGTTCCCCCTAGACTGTGGTCTGCACCAAGAACTACTGAAGGAAGCGACACAAAAACCTCTGAAGAAGACACTACCGGTATAGTTCTTCTTCTGGAAATAAAAACAAAAATGGAGGCCCACAAAGGAGTGAGTGGAAATGAGACTGCAGATAAAACGGCAAAGAAGGCAACGCAAATTGACATAAATTTTACAGTTCCGACAAGTAAATCTGAAGCGAGAAGTTTAATTAAGGAAAGACTGAAGAAAGAATGGCAGAAGAGATGGGAGGGAGATACCAAAGGTAGATGGTTCTTTAAGATCCAAAGTGTTGTAGGAGAAACGAGAGCTGGAAAAAGGAGTAGAAAAGAAGAGAGAATTATAACACGTCTGAGATTCGGACATACAGGACTTAATGACTCACTTTTTACTATAAAAAAGCATAATAGTGGGAACTGTTACCATTGTGGGCAGAAGGAAACTGTAGTACACGTTATAATGGAATGTCAGAAATATGATCAAGAAAGAAGACATATGTTAAGATAGTTTGAGAATATTAAGGAACAGTTTGGCGTTATAGACACACAACAAAGGAATTTAGGAAGCAAACATATTCAAATTATGATACGATTTCTGAAAAAAAAAATTTGTTTAACAGACTTTAACTTTTACGGTAGATAACACATGGATAGTTTAGGGAAATAACCATTTCAGACCACACTCCATACCAGTAGGTGGCGGTAATTCACACCTTCAGTTTCTTGCCAACCGCCATTAAACAGCATGAAGAAGAAGAACAAAAATGGAGTGGTGTCAAATTTTAGTGGTTTTAGGATTTCTGTTTAGTCATTTTTCAACAATGGTCTCAGCATGAGTGGAAGATGAGGTAGAAGACCATGGAGAATGTTGTTTTTCACACAAGGCGTTTGACAGCTGAGGTAAGAGAAATGCACATTTGTTTTGCCTTGTGCTGTAGTCCACTTCCTGCTTTTGGAGCAGTCTCCAGTCTGCTTGCATTCACACTGCATTTGAACTATGCCAGAGTTCACTTGAACTGAACGGAGACCTGGGTTTTTAGGCAGACCAAAGTTTGCTTTTTTTGGTCTGTATCAGAGTTCGATTGTGCATTCACACCTCCCCAAATGAACTGGACTTTCTAAGCAAACGGACTAGAGTTTGATTAAAGCGGACTAAACAGGGATGGTGTGAATGCACCCTTACATGTTATCACTGGTCTTGGAGCCCTTATCCACCACTGTCTTCTGTATACCCGTGTTGGATGGCCTGCCTTATCCACTCGCTGGTTCTATCATTGGCATAACTTTATTAACAAAGCCAGGTTTACGACCCCCTTATCTCCTGTCAATTGTTGTTAGAAAATCCTCAATAGATTATTCTCTGTATTCTGATTAGTTCAATTTATTAACTGTACCTAAGATTCATACTGATCACGTCAAAAAATCCTTTCAATTTGATGCTACCTTAAACTAGAATCAACCCATAGAAAGCCTTGAAGTTGAAGGAGTTTGTCTCTTTTAATTCTTTTTAAACAGTTTGTAAATTAGGCAATTGCTTGTATGTTTTATCTGACACTGGTCTATTTTAGTTCTATTTTACTTTTTTGGGTGTTTTCCCCTGTTTTTCTTTTTTTATTTACAGATGTATTTTAATTGTACTTTTTATTTTATTGTTGGTAATGTGTGTGTGCTACTGCCATTCTTGGCCAGGTTTCTCTTGAAAAAGAAATGTTTAATCGCAATGCGATGTACCTGGACAAACAGAGGTTTAAATAAAAAATAATAATAAACTTTGGATGCACAACAAAGAAGTTCCCGCATGTAGTTAATAATACCAAAACCACAATCACCTGAAAGTAAACAAAAACCAATAACACTTATAAAAGTACATAAATAATAATTTCACATTGATGTGGCAATATTACCAAAAAATTAAAAAAGAAAATGTCTATAAATGTATTTATTTTTCCGTGCCCCTGATAATACTGTATATGCAAAATCATTTGGTGCCATTTGATGAACGATTGCTATTTTTCCAACTTGGTTTCATAAATCTATGACCAAAATAGTAACTTTTATATTCACACTGATCATTTTTCATCACTCGCGTTGTTTTTAAAACAATGGTTTTCTGAGCATTTATTTTACTATTTCTAATTATCTTTTTTGTCATTTGCAGAATACAGAAACCAACTGCTATGTTGTAATATCAGTTTAGAATGACTGTGGCAGGATGTTTTATGTGACTGAACTATACTCTTTGCACAAAATCTTAACCATCTTAAAAAGAGAACGACTGAAAATGGAAGAAAAATGAATGAAAACTAAAGGCCTTGAAATCCTTGAACAAATGCACGCACTAGTTTTAAACTATGGTCATATTTTGATAAGAAACATACAGCGTTGTAGCCATTTAAGAGCTTAAATGTAAAATAAGTTATAGCTTAACTGAATTATTTCAGAAAATTTAACAAAAATGTTAGAAAAATAGAAAAATATAAACAATAGCTTTCATTTTTTAGCAAAAGGGATTGCCATGAACACAGACGACTGAATTTTTTTTTAACTTTAAGTTTTGGCCAATTCAGCTGCAACTCTGTTATTTCTAAACACATGATTTTAAAATGCAAATCTGGTGGGAAAGGCATCAGATAATGTGCATTCCTTCAAATAATTCTAGGTCTGTTTTGGGTGTTGTTTTAATTTTTATAACAAACAGAAATGTATGGTATCATTTATGGGAATTGTATTTTTTTATTGAACACATTTTATAAATAAATAAAAAATAAAATAAAAAAAATTGTAAGATCATATTGGTGGAGAAAGGATTAGAGCAACAAATAACACTAACATTTTTCTTGATCAAATGTATTGTTTGAAATGTTCCTTTATGTTCAATGAAAACAGGAGTAAAGACTTTATCTGATGGCTTTTTTTGTTAGGAGTGTTTATGTTTTAGCTTTTATAAAAAGGAGTAAAATTACCAATTTATGTTTGTCAAACATGCCAGTTTTGCCTCACCGGCAGCTTTGTCAGCTGCCCAGCTCCAAGTGTTGTCTCTCAGGTCATCCTTCCTCAGGGATTCATACCAGGTTGGTAAGCACAGATGATACCGGCAGGTCAAACTTTATTCCTCCCCACTGCAATTGCGTCTGGGAGTAGTGACTCTATCAATCTGCTGCCGGTTGGGAAGATTGCCTAATCCGGTGGCTGAGGGACTCTTCTCATCAGTCTGCTTCTCCGCTGTGTGTGTGTGTTTAAGTGTGTGTGTCTGTGTGCGACCGGCCAGAGCTTCGAAGGAAATGTACGTGCTGCTCCCCTGCTTAACATTATCACCCTCATTTGTAAACAGAGTCATCCATCAGGCACAGGCCCACCACTTATCCAAACAGATGAAGGTGTATGTTCTTATAATTTGCTCTCATTTTAAAGAGAGGGAATAATAATAATCTCTCCCTGCTGTAGAATTTGCCCTCCTTTTATTCCTCCACTTTCATTCTCTCCGCTTCCTCTCTTTCCTACTTGTGGATAGTGTATTAATGAAGCGGCCTAATTTGACACCCTGCTGCAGTATTATAGATTAAAATGTGACTGTGCCATCTATCTACCAGCCACAAATAAGGCGAGCAATATAAATATTTAAATTTGTACCAGCGATACGAATCATGATGCCACTTCTCGCATAAGCAATAATATTCTTAATATACTGATGTCTCAAAAAGAATTATGCACACATAAACGTTTAAGTGTGCGTTTTGCTCAAAATACT
>JBBPBX010001419.1:66383-83021 GCA_038048925.1 Garcialebias charrua
TATATATATATATATATATAATGTATAATACTGTATAACAATTAGTTCCCTTTAAGTCGGTCTCTCAGTGCAACATACTTGCTATGGGAATTGCGCCCCCGCGCGATTACCTGAAGGAATATACTCACGCCTTTACGGCTAGGGGCGTCACCGCCGCGCCAGAGGCCCCGCCCTCTGGGTACTTAAGCGGCTTGCGCCCCTCCATCTTTCTTTTTTGCCCTTCACCTCGCTTAACACCTGAACTTCGTGGGACTTCTCTGTTGTCGCATCGCTCGACTGAGGTGAGCTTGCTCCCTACACTGAGCGTACAGAGAAATTTTCCTGCATATTGCTGGGCTGGCGAAAGCTAGTCCAGCGTTTTTCTACTCACCTTCGAAGTTTTCTTCTTTCCGCAGCTTTCGCTCGACGGCGCTAACTGCGTCACAACCTCCTGCTATCATTAGCAGGCTAACCAACGTAAGCAAGACGACGGAGAAGATGGCTTCAAACAAAAGAAAACTAGGAATAACTTTGATGCTTCTCGCCGGACATGGCTCCCGAGAAGGGAAAACGGAGGACAAGGAGGAGGAAAACCAAGACGACGAGTCCTCGCTCGCGCCCATGCCCCAGCGGCTGCGGCTACTCCCTCTCTGCGACGGACACCCACAAGGCCTGTCCTGTCTGCCTAGGGATTCTGCACGCGAGGGAAGCGCTGGAATTCCCAGACTCCTGCTCTCACTGCCGTCCAATGTCGGCAGTAGTGAGGAAACGACGGGCTGACGCGTTGGCTAAATCATGGCTAGAAACGCGGCGCTGAAGGTCGCACGTCGCACTAAAGTGCTTGCTCCTGAACCGGAGCCTGACAACGTGGACCTGGAATGCAACGGCCGAGTCGGAGAGGACAACATGTCGGACTCCTCAGTTGCCGCAGAGGACTCGACGCCTGAAGTGTCCAACCAAGACACTGAATGTGGTCACAAAGGAGAAACTGCTGATTCCTCCCAGAACCTGGCGCAAATCTTACCGGAACCGGACTTGTCGGTACCTGCCCTGTTCGACCTGTGCCACAGGGCGGCAGATGCCTTGCAGGTCACGTGACCAGACCCAACGCCTCGCCAACAGGCTACGAGGCTAGCGGGAAGCTACTTCTAAGCGAAACAGCCGACAACGTCACAGAAAATGCCCATTTTTCCGGACTTGCTCATGGAGCTCAAGCGCTCCTGGGCGGAACCCGGAGCTTCCATCATGCTGCCATTATCCCGACTCCTTGACATCGCGGGAGTGGAGACAGCAGGCCTCGCCAACGCACCCCCGATAGAGGAGACTTTGGCGGCTCACCTGTCCCCCGCAGCCACGGGGACAAAACCCACGCTACCTAGCAGAGTCTGCCGCGCTTCGGAGAAACAACTCGAGAAGTGCTACAAAGCTCAGGGCCTCGCGGCTCGAGCAATGAATGCATCGACCATGGTACAGGCATACCTGGTGAAAAACTCCAACATATCCAGGTAACAAAAGACGAGCAGGCCGCAACGGAAGCCATGGAGGAGGCCCGCCATGCCTCGGACCTCATGCTCCGCATGATAGGGACAATAGCCATTTCCCAAGGCAAGGCAATGGCGGAAATAGTTGTTGCCCAGCGCCATCTTTGGCTAACTCTGTCGGACCTCCCAGAAAACCAGAGGTCCACTTTCCTCCTGCACCCCATCGAGTCGACGGGACTCTTCGGGGGAGCCCTAGAACGCGTCCAGGCCAGACTAGAACAAAGACGCAAACAGGCGGAAGCCCTCCGCGAGGGGTTGCCGAGGAAAAGCTTTGCACCCCCAAAGGAAGACACGCGTGGCCGACCACGGAAGAGACCTGTTGGTGGCAGTGAAACCTTCCCGTACTGGCCAAGGACCTCTTCAGTGATCCAATGTGGAAAACAGACTCGAACCTAATGAAACAGGACAAACTGATAATTTTACAGGTTTGCCCACCCACGTGGTACGGGAACCTGACTTCTTGAGCCCAGTCTCCCCTTGTAAAAAACTACGAGGAGCGAGTGGCATGTGTGCGCACACCAAACATGACTCGAATGTTGCATGTGTAAACAAAACAAACTCTGTTTCAGACATGTACAAAAATAAAAGTACCAAAGCACAGACTGCCCTGGTTCTTGACTCGAGTCCCATTTTTATAAACAAACTATGTGGTCAAACTATGAACCACAGCCAAATACACGAGCCCTGCCAGAGACGGTCAGATCTCGCGATATCTTCTGTCGGGCCGACCAGCCTGCTCAAAAAAGTGCAAGAGGGGTCAAAGGTCACCCCGCTGGCGCTAAAACACGATGAGCAGCAATTCAACATGCCCTCCAGGCTCAGCGCGCATGCGCAGGCCTGGAAGGCGTGCTTACTAAATGATTGGGTCATGACAACGATACGTCATGGGCTCAAGTTGCAGTTCTTAAAAAGACCGCCCAGCTTCACAGGGGTGCTGCAATCTAAAATTAACCCTAAACACGCACATGTGCTGAAGGAGGAAGTTTCAAAAATGCTGCAAAAGGGAGTGATTAGCTTGGTCTCAGGACGCAAGCTACGCTCTGGCCACTACAGTAAATACTTCCTGGTGCCCAAAAAGGATCATTCCCTGAGACCGATTCTGGATCTCAGGACTCTCAACAAGAGGATTAAAACATTTAAGTTCAAGATGCTTACACTGCGGCAAGCCCTCCAGTCTGTGAGACCTGGAGACTACGTGTGTACAGTGGATTTAAAAGATGCCTATTTCCATATAGGCATATGGAGGAAACACAGGAAGTTCCTCCGCTTTGCCTTCGAGGGAAAACGCTTATGAATTCAAAGCTTTACCCTTTGGTTTAAAGACTGCTCCGCGTACATTTACTAAATGTCTGGATGCAGCCCTGACCCCTCTTAGGAATCATTCATTCATTCATTCAACCTTTATTTATACAGGCTAGCCTCGTTGAGTCACGGGGACTCATTTACAAGAGGGACCTGTCTCACTCACACCAAACAACCATCCACTCTCACACTCACACCTAGGGTCAATTTAGAGTCACCAATCAGCCTAACATGCATGTTTTTTGGTCTGTGGGAGGAAACCGGAGTACCCGGAGGAAACCCACGCATGCACGGGGAGAACATGCAAACTCCACCCAGAAAGGCCCCGGACCGGGATTTGAACCGGCAACCTTCTCGCTGAGAGGCAGCAGCTCTACCAGTTGTGCCACCGTNATATAACATTTAGTTCCCTTTCAGTCATGTCTCTCGGTGCAACATATGCTATGGGAATTGCGCCCCCGCGCGATTACCTGAAGGAATACATTCACGCCTTTACGGCTGGGGCGTCAGCGTCGCGCCAGAGGCCCCTCCCTCTGGGTACTTAAGCCGCTGACGCCCATCCATCTTTCTCTTATTGCCCTTCACCTCGCTTAAACCTGAACTACCTCTCTCCCCGGGACTTCTCTGTTGCTTCATCGCTCAACCAGAGGTGAGCTTACTCCCTACACTGAGCGTACGGAGAATTATTCCTGCGTACTGTTGGGCTAGCGAAAGCTAGTCCGGCACATTTCTCTTAACCCAGAGTTTTTTCTTCTCCTCTCTCCACAGACTGTTTCGCTCGACGGCGCTAACTGTGCAACAATGCTACCCCTGCTAACTAAACGTAGTGGGCTAGCCAGAGAAAACGACGCGACGGAGGAGACGTCTCGAAATAAAAGAAAAAGGATTTTGGAAGGAGTCGCTCGCCTTATCTCGGACATGCCTCAGGAGAAAGGAAAGCGAAGGACGAGACTTCCAAGGAAAACCAGCAGGACGGCAAACCCAACTTCACGCGCCTGTCCTAGCAGATGCGGTTTCTCCCTCGCAGCGACAGACACCCACGAGGCCTTTCCCGTCTGCTTGGGGATGTTACACGCAAAAATGGTGCTGGATGCGCCCGACTCTTGCCCACACAGAAGCCAGATGCTAGAGGCAATGAGGAAACAGCAGGAAGACTTCGTCGCCAAGGCCATGGGTGCCGTTGTAGCGCAAGTGGACCCAGACACCACCGAGCCCCTCACTCCCACGCCGAAGCTTGAGAGCATGGCTGGACGACAGCACACGAGTCGAATGGGGTGACAACCAGTGGTGGGATGTAACTAAGTACAAATACTTTGTTACTGTACTTAAGTACATTTTTCATGTATCTGTACTTTACTTAAGTAGAATTAAATGTGGGTACTTTTTACTTTTACTCCACTACATTTTACATGAAGTATCTGTACTTTCTACTCCACTACATTTCTATAATGTGTTGAGTTACAAGTAACTTTCATGTTGCGATTTTTTTATTTGTTCGTTAGTTTGAAAGTAACCAAAGGTGAGAGGGGAGTTTGGCCACTGAATCACTGCAAAGTTGACAGGTAATATTACACCCACCTTCTAGAAGTTGGGCCAATAATGTATGTTCTAGTGTATATATATCACTGAGCTGGGGCCACCCACAGCATCGCCAACACACCCACAATGGATTCCACAGTGGAGAGTCAGCCAGAAGATATGCACCACCCATGGCCTTATTAAAAAACTATTGAAAGATTATTGAAAGATTATACAACACATCAGGACAGATTCTCTCTCCCAAAAGAGACAGACTGGACACAAAAAAATTGAAAACCAAATTGCTGCAATATTAAAATGAGTCAGTTCATCAACACTCGGGTCCAAGTTTTGAAAATGGTGTCAGGAAGTTAAAATATTGTTCACTATTGACCCATTACAAGGTTGACTACATTATTTTAATTAGAGTTGATGACAAACTGGAGTTGAAGTGATCATTGTCTATTCCTTTTTTGGTCTATTGCTCCTTTTTTCATCAGACAACTTTTAATTCAATGTTTACTTGTGTTTTACTGCAGTTAAAATGACACATTGGTTTTACTTTGTGTTAAATAAAAAATTTCAAAGGTATAATCATTCCCCTTTCCTATTTTATTTAATGACATTTAACTCTGCAGGTCATTCCTGAAATTTTGACGCACAGAATCACAAGTCCAAGTGTGAACGGTGTCACACAATAAACACATGCACTATCTGCAGCATTATTCTTTAAACTGGAACAACACTTTTAATGTATTACAGAAAATATACATACAGTACGCACACTTAATGATACTGTAGGCCATTGTGTTACGTAATACATTCAGCAAGTACTTTTACTTTAATACTTTAAGTATTTTTAAAAGCAAGTACTTATTTACTTTTACTTAAGTAAAAACATTAATGTGGTACTTCTACTTTTACTAGAGTACATTTTTGTCTGTTTATTTGTACTTTTACTTAAGTACAGTGTTTGAGTACTTTCTCCACCACTGGTGACAACCCTGATGTGCTAGCCCCCATGGTGGACTTAACAGTCGAATTCGACACTCAAGGCATGATGAACGAGGACGAGATCTCAATTTCAGCCTCAGGCGAATTTTCCGCGGAGGACGCAGACGTCGAGGACAAGGAACAGGGAGAAGATCTCTCCCGCACTCCGGTATCTGTGCTCCCGGAGACTGACTTTTCCATCCCTGCTCTGTTCGACCTGTGTCACAGAGCAATGGACGTGCTGCAGATTCCATGGCCAGAGCCTCCGCCTCGCCAACAGGTTACGAGGCTGGGAGGAAACTATTTTTACTCGAAGCAGCAGGCCGCCACGAGGCAAAGGATGCCCGTGTTCCCGGACTTCCTCATGGAATTGACTCGCACCTGGGCTCAGCCCCGAGCCCCCATGCTCTTACTGCTCTTACTGCTCTCGCAGTTTCTTGACGTGAACGGGATGGATGAGGTGGGAATAGCCAACGTGCCTCAAATTGAGGACACGTTAGCGTCTCACTTGGCTCCCAAGTTATCCGGAACAAAACCAACTCTTCCCAGCAAAGCTTGTCGAGCTTCAGCTTCTCTGCTTGAGAAATGCTACAGAGCTCAGGGACTCGCGGCGCGTGCGATGAACGCGTCCGCGTTGATGCAGGCTTACCTGGCTGAAAAACTGCAACAGCTCCAGGTAATGAAGGACAAGCAAGCTGCTGCTGACTTGCTGGATGAAGCCCGCAGGGCAACAGATTTTGTGCTCCGCATGATGGGGACAGCTGCTGTTGCTCAAGGCAGAGGCATGGCTGAAGTAGTCATCGCGATACGCCATCTGTGGATGACCTTAACGGACCTTCCCGAGGGACAAAAGGTGCCTTTTCTCCACCACTCGATAGAACGGCGGGTTTGTTTGGGAAAGCTCTGGATCGAATTCAGACCAAGCTGGACCAGAGGCGTAAACAGGCTGAAACTCTCTGGGTGGGCATTCCCAGGAGAACCTTCGCCCCCACCCCAGGGAGCCAGCTGGGGACAGATCTGCGCAGCTTCGACACCGCTCGGCAACACGTGCCCCACCGCAAAAGCGACCGGCATACGAGGACGAGCACCGGCAGAATCAACCGCCGGGCCCACCTCGGACCGAACACGCATGGAGCAAAAACAGGTTTGTCCCCGCCAGGCGGTCAGACACAGGGCCTCCTCGGCGAACCGGGACACCAGACAAAAGCGTGCCTGATGAACCAGGTCCACGTCTTGATTTTACACGATCACCCGTCCACGCGGTACGGGGAATGATCTTTTCATGTCCAGACTTTATTTGTAGCACGGTACAAAAAGCTGGTAACTCTGTTGCATGCACAAATCATGTTTTTCCTGCTGTGAGTGACATAAAATCATATATGTCGTTGCACGTAAGCAGGAATAAAGCTCAAAAAACAGCCCCTCTCTGTTTTATTGACTCTCAAAAAAAATGCAACAACAACAACAAACACACTAACTTCAGCAGTGCGGGCCCCTCTGGCCTACCAGCCAACATAAAGGGAGGGGGCCGTTTCCCTCCACTCCCTCATGGCTCACGGGGTGTTAGTTTAATCAATAAACCCCAGTAGGGTGCCTCTGCTTTGTCTGCAATGGACAGGCAAGAGGTGTCTGCAAGCAGGCCCCACACCCCTCACTGAAACAGGTGAGGGGGGTCACGTGCTCCAGCCCCCGCTCCGTTATGAACCACGGGATGGACAATACACTAACCAAGCAAGCATGTGACATGTCCGCGCCCCAGGGATGTGCGCCGACAGAATCTGATGACGGGGGGCCACGACGAATGCCCACAGGCTACCTCAAACTTCACACGTTCACAGAGACGATTGTGATCAAACTGCTGTGTGTAAACAAACCAGGGCTAATTCAGATTCCTCTTCCTGTTAATCGAAGGGAACTAAGCTCTTTGTCACCAACCAATTTAAAGTCTACCAAGCACAATGGATCATCTTCACGTTCTCACGCTGCAGCTGTCCCCTTATCATTGATGGGCGACATGCAATGTTCAAGCAGTGATTCTGCAGCACGTGGCCGTACTCTTTGTGCTGGTTTAGCTCTGCTCTTAAACAATATTTCCCCACCGGGTGAAATACAGACCCAGGGCGGTTTGTCTGGCTCCAACGATCTGTTAAGGCCGGAGACCAGTAAACCAGACCCCCCCAAGAAACGGATTGGGGTCAGGAGATCTGCTCGCTTACAAAACTCGCAAACTTCTCAGCCCCATGACCCAAAATAAAAAAGGGAGAAACAGACATTCTGTTTCACTTTTGTCTAATAATGACAACAGATTATCTCTGCCCTCAAACACTCTTGATCAGAGTAGTATGGCAGCACATCTGCAAAAAGGCCCTCTCCCTTACATGGTTGACCCTCAGGGGATCACAGAACCCAGGGCCTCTGGAGGAGAACTGGTTCCACCAACTGCTCCTCTTCAGGGGCACAATACGTCACCAGAAGAAGCAGTCCCACAGCTTAGGCTGGGAGCTATTAAAAATTTCAGTTTGGTGGCAGAAAGGAACAAGCTGGTGGCGTCAGGCCTGCCAGAAAATGTGGTAAAAACCATCCAAAGTGTCCGAGCTGGTTCAACACAGTCTCTTTATGCACAGAAATGGCATATCTTTGAAGCTCGGTACACAGAAATAAATATTATTTCTTATTCGTGTGACCTGGCTCAGCTCCTGACCTTTCTTCAGGACTTACTGGAAAAAGGTTGTTCTTTCTCAACAATTAAAGTGTTCCTATCAGCAATTTCAGCCTGTCACGAAGGCTGGGGAAACAGGACGCCTGGCGCATATCCAATCATAATAAGACTTATGAAGGGCGTGCTAAGGTTAAGACCTTCCAGCAGAGTCCTGACCCCTGGTTGGGATCTTAGTCTGGTTTTGGGGGCTCTCTGTGATCCCCCATTCGAGCCACTGAGCGAGATTAAGATAGATTTATTATCTTATAAAATTGCTCTACTTGTGGCCCTTTGCTCGGCGAAACGTGTGGGTGATCTCCATGCCTTGTCTGTACATCCAATGTGTACCAGGTTCGCCCCTGACGGGTCAAAGGTCACCTTAAAGCCTAATCCCGCATATATCCCCAAGGTCTTGACTTTAAACCCTGGAAGTCTGGACTTTGATCTCTCCTGTTTTCCACTTGATCCTGTACTCACTCAGGAACAGGAAAGGCTGAGGGCTCTTTGCCCTGTGAGAGCTCTAAGCACTTACATGCAGAGAACAGCCGAATGGAGAAAAACAAATCAACTGTTTGTGTGCTTTGCAGCACCTGCTACAGGAAAGGCTCTCTCGAAGCAACGCCTCTCACACTGGGTGACTGAGGCCATAAAGAGGGCGTACAGTAGCAAAGGTCAACAGGTGCCCTCTGGAGTGCACGCTCACTCTACTCGGGGCTTGGCCACTTCGTGGTCACTGTTCAAGGGTGTACCAGTTGCAGACATTTGTGCTACGGCGAACTGGAGCTCAATAAACACTTTTGCAAAGCATTACAGTTTGGATGTTACTGCGTGTGATGTCACTCAGGCTGTCCTTTCTAACACACAGTAGAAAGTAGCCTTGAGATGCCTGCTGATCAAGGGCAGACGTTCACACTAGCATGCATTTTACTGAGCATTTCAAGGGCGTGAATGAATTACGTTCCCATAGCATATGTTGCACCGAGAGACATGACTGAAAGGGAACTGAAAGTTATGCACCATAACTCATGTTCCCTGAAGGAAGGGAACGAGGTGCAACATATCTGGCCCTTTTCAATGCTGAAAGCTTGGTGAAGTGCATTATGGAGTTTTTTCATTCAACCTTTATTTATACAGGCTAGCCTCGTTGAGTCACGGGGACTCATTTACAAGAGGGACCTGTCTCACTCACACCAAACAACCATCCACTCTCACACTCACACCTAGGGTCAATTTAGAGTCACCAATCAGCCTAACAAGCATGTTTTTTGGTCTGTGGGAGGAAACCGGAGTACCCGGAGGAAACCCACGCATGCACGGGGAGAACATGCAAACTCCACCCAGAAAGGCCCCGGACCGGGATTTGAACCGGCAACCTTCTCGCTGAGAGGCAGCAGCTCTACCAGTTGTGCCACCGTGCTGCCTAAGTTTGGATGTGGGCTGCCCCACGTAGGGGGCAGGTACATGTCTTGGACCTAGGGGGTATAGAGTGTGCATTGGGATTATGAATGGAACGTGTCGTTATTGTATGTCTTTCTCTGAGTGAGGGTGAGGATGAGGGTGGGTCTGAGTGAGTGTGTCTGTGTATGAATGTTTAAGTGTCAGGCTGGGACTTGGACTGCCCCCTCTCTGATACTTCTGAGGCTACTAGTGTCGCGCTCCTGCCACGTGGCCCCCTGGTGGGTGTTCCTTTGCCTGCGGGCGTGCTTGGGGCCCTCACTATCTGGGGTTGGGCGCTTGGGCGTTTGTCGGCTCGGCCTGGTGGCTGCCTGGTGGGGCTCGTGTCCTCTGGTCCTTTCGGGTCTGGGCCTGAGGGATGGGCGTCCCCGGTGCCCGGGCCTCGGTGACCGGCCCTGGGGCTACGTCAGTGCAGCGGGCTCCGGCGGGGGCCTATGAATTTGTCGCGTTTGACCGCGGGGGGTCATTGTATGTGGTCGCTGGTGGGATTCGTCCGGTTCTTCCCCTTGGTCGGATCTGGGGAGTGGGCGAGTGGCTCGTCCTGTTCGGGTGGCCCTGGGGACTCTGGGCTCGGGGTCCTTCCTGGAGTCTTGGGCTTTGATCGCCCCTTCGTCTGCCTCGGGCTTTGGGGGGACGGATCTCTGATGCTTCACAGTCGCTACTAAATGTTCTATTGGAGGAACCTTATTCACTTATGCATGCTCACAACCACACACAAATGGATGCAGGGATGTATATGTAGATATATGCAGATATGTAGATGGGTATATGAATGAATATAAATGTATATGTATGTATACTGTATATATATTTGTAGGTATGGGTATGTATATTTATAGAAATCTACTGCAAGGTCATGAAGATTATTAGTCTTTATGCATGTATGTTTCGTTGCTGTGTTCTGTCATGTGCTTTGCAGGATTGCGGACGGAGGTTAGGTGTGTTTGCCTTGTGCACTTTTTGTGGATAATTGTTGTTTTGTTATCTTACTTTCTCTTTTCTTTCTCTCTATTAAAAAAAACATATTGGAGTGAGAGGATGGCTATAAGGTGAGAAGGGAGGCCATCTATAAATGGAAAAAAAAAAGAAAAGAAAAAAGAAGTGCATTATGGAGAAAGCTGGATGGGCGTCAGCGGCTTAAGTACCCAGAGGGAGGGGCCTCTGGCGCGACGCTGACGCCCCAGCTGTAAAGGCGCGAATGTACTGTATTCCTTCAGGTAAGTTATGGTGCATAACTTTCAGTTTTAAATCAAAATCCAGTAATGGATATTTGTTTTTTGCTCAATTTAATAGGTTTGATTTGAAACATTTGCTGTTCATCTCACACACAGTATAAATCATTATGCATAAACACTGGGTACTTCCAGAGGAATATAGAACTAACTTGATCTAAACCTTTTCCAGAGTACAATGTACTTCTGAGAATAAACATTTCAGCGTTCCCTTTACAACATGTCAGCAATGGTCGATAGGGCTACTTGATGAGTGCTCTTGCTAATATCTTTCTCATGTGTATTTGACTGCATGCACAATCGTTACTGAGCTTTGGTTGTTTTTTTTTTTAGTTGGAGGGTAGAAAAATGTCCTCATGTAATCAATAAATCTTTTAATTTTCAAATATTAAAGTGACAGTGAGCTCAATGTTTTTATTTTATACATGCACTGCGTTTTTTAAATATGTTTCAAAGAAATTCTGCAGGGGTGACATGTTCAACAACAATCTTTGCAGTCTTGTCTATTTGTTGGATTTTCTGGGGAATGGTATTACGTAAAGTGTTTGGAGACAATAACCCATGTGGTGCTGCTGACCTGTCGTCTAAAGTCACAAAGCACAATGTATTAATATATTTCTGATACAAAAATGAACGTTAGTATCGTTAGTTAAAACTTTCTTAATGTTGCACAATTTTTTAGGTATCTTGTTTTCACATTCTTTTGTTACATTCATGTATCAGTTTTAGCAATTTTGTTGTTTTCCATAGCTTTGGTCTGTATGATTGAATGTTTGGTTGTTTGCTGTGTATGTTTTCCTTTGGCTGTCTTACCCCGTCTGTATTTGTGTCCACTTGGTCATCACTGAAAATGAGAATTTATTCTTAACTGACTAACCTGGTTAAATAAAGGTATATAAATGTACAACTTAACATTTATATGTATACAGTAAAGCCATTAAACCTCAGATGACCTTCTTGTTCTTGTTATTATGAATTCCTCATATTTTCCATATCATGCATGTCCACATCAGACTTGTACACTTGATAAATGTGTATCCATGTATTACCCACCATGTGTGCAGAATGTTCTTGAACACTTTTCGTATTTTTGATCGGATTCTCTGCAGCCTGCTGGATAAAGAACATTTAAGATGCTTCTCTGCTGCTTGACTCCATGCTTCTGATTTTATTGCATTCCGCGCTTTCATTCTGTTCGCGCACACACAACAAAATGCTGCTTGTTCATACCTACATCCTGGCGGCAGATGCCATCAATGGATTGCATTTATGCAGAATGCATCAATAACCGTAGAAACTAAGAGGCCTTGTCAGGAATGGGTAGTTGTCACAGGCGCGGCAAATGATTCTACGAAATGCTCATCTGAGCTGCAATCAGCCCATAATCTGAGTATACATCAGGCCTCTGTGACATGGAAATTTCCTGCTCCTCCGATCTCATTCCCAAATGCAGTAATCACAGGGAGAGCTGCTCAAGCTCGCCAAAATGTATAAATAATTTTCATTCAAACGTATTAACAGGGAAAATACCAGAATCCATCACGAATGTGCAGAAAGCTTCTTGCAAAACAATCAAGGCCTCCGCGTGTGTTCTTTGTCTTTGGCAGCTGAGAGACAGGACGCAGATTACTTGCACGATTCCTGTTTTGCATAATGACCTACCCCCTTGGTGCTTTTAAACTTCGGTGCCAATCCATTACATTTACCAAGTTCAGCTTCCTGCCTCTCTTTAATATCATGCTTCCTTAGGAAGAGGTTCTGGATGAAGGTTTAAAGACCTTTTTATTAAGGAGAGCATGTGGACATCCATTCGTCTTCCCTAACCAGCGGACACATTTATGTTCCATGGGCAGGTTATGTACCACCGTTGTAAAGAGCAAAAACGTTCCCTTTTTACTTCATTTGGAAAAATAGAAATTTTGTAGACCTGTTCCATTTTGTTTCCAGATTGACCCAACAAAGATATCTGGAGCAGAACAGATAAATCTGATTCTGAAAGAGCATTTTTGGAGCATTTTTACATTAAGGAAAATCATAAGGTCCCTGGATTTAGACCCATTGTTTAACTATAGATAGTCACAAGTTCAGCACGTTTATATCTAAAGATGTAAAATGGCCTAAATCAAGCATAACACTATCTCATTAAAGCCCAGCAAAATATGCCTTTCTTCATGCCAGAGGAGAAAGAGGATGTTAGTGCTATTCACAGGAGATGAAAATTAAGGCAGTTTGAATTTGGAAGCCACCCGAGCTTGACAGGACATGGGCTGCAGTTTTATGTCACATCATTTATCAGCAGTTTATATTTTCTATGACCGCATTGTCTCTTTCAAGAACCCTTGGAAAACACACAAGCTGTAAAAACATCCATCCTGCATTGTTCCTCATAAATGCTAATGTTTTTATAACAGTTTGAGCCTCTTAATGATCCTCACACACTTTTGCGTAAGATATTTCTTTCCAATGCGGCTTTAAATGGGTTTTTCTCAGCAGCTGCTTTGAGGTCAGTGAAGGTGGAAATACTAAGTAAAATAGGTGAGCAATGAAATATCCTAAAAATACTGTAAAGCCAGTGAGGGATACCTTCATTGGCAGTGATAAAGCACACTGAGGCACAGCAAACACCCATGGATCACAACTCTTTTCATTACAATATTAGGAAGATCCATACTTTACATTTGCCGCTATCTGTTTATTACGTTAAACCAAAATTTTTATGTAAAGTTCCATAATAAAAAGAATAATAATGACTCTCTTTGTGCCAACTGATTCATGAGGTGTGTGCAGAAAGATCAGAGAATATTTTTTCCAGTGTTTTAATGCTACATTTTACCTGAATCATGAAGTAATGTACATTTCCTTAATGTTTATTTAAACAAAATATATTTTACATTTGAGATAATCTCAGTATCCCTGTCTTTTACTTTCCTCTTTCCTATTTTCTTATTTGACCTGTTTTAAACCTACTTAAACATCCAAATTGATGTTTAAAAAAATGGTATACATTTGTTTAGAAACACGCCTTCTTAAATTTTAGAAAATTACAATTTTCTTTCAGCAAAATAAAATTTAATTCAATTTAAAGGAAAAGTCTAGAGATTTTTGAAGCAATGTTTTGTCACTTGTTAATATTTATGATCGTTTCATATGTTGTAGGTGTGGCGCATGGAGAAAAATGTCATGAATTTTCATTCATGCTGCTCTAAATTCTGGTCCTGCTGCACCTCTACACTTTTTGTGTCACTGGTTCTTTACTGTTTTTGTCTTTTTTTCCTCAACAGTATGAATAAAACACAAATAGTGTCAAACTAAACTTTACACCTTTTTCTTAAACATTTTTCTAGGCGTTAGCCTAGTCAGGATGAAGACTTCTGCCCATTTCCCCAAACTCCACGCTCTATTACAACTAATAAGGTACTAACTATTGATAATCATTTGGGTTAAACATCACTTAAAAAATGATCAGACTATCCCTTTAACATGTCGCTGAAGCCCTGTAGTCTAAATACCGTACTCTGATTTAACAGTGCTTATATTACACAATATCTATGTCTCCTTAAAAAAAAATTGTTTTATTTTGAAACATCAGTTTTAAAAACTGCTAAATCATGAGAAAACCATTTAGAGCCTTTTATGTTAATATCTTAATTAGATTGCAAAGCAAAATATTGTTTTAAAACGATTTTTTACTTTTATTTCACACTGTCTGACCCTGGCTGAAAGGGCAACAAGGAATTATAGTTCAGTGATGCGCAGTGGCTGAGCCCCAGAGATTCATAGACAGTCGCAGTGATAAAGTTCAGTCCAGTAGAATTGCTACTAGTGCAATAACAGCGAGAGAGGGTCACGATAAAGTTTAGTTTAATGACAAGAACAAATAACTTTAACATTTGGCGGGAGCGCTCAACCCTTTCTCTGGGATCACATCTGATATATCAGCGAGCAACTGGCCGTGACGGCTGGGCGATTGTGCTTGGCACTCTGGCACTAGTGATGCATGCAGGGTCTCGTGGCAGATGTCCATTTTATAGAGTTATTCAGTTGGAAATGCTGCACACTGGCTGAGTTGCAGGATGGGAAGGAGAGGCCTGGCTAGGTTGCTGTTGCAGTATAACTGAATTTTCACAGGCTTCTTTCTGTGCTCATACAGTAACTGACCTCTAGCCAACTGCCGGCCTTTGTGAAACCAGTAGCAAGCATTGGTGAGATCTGCTATAGAGCTTGGGTATACTCATAGGAGCTGGGCAGTTAAGATACAAGTTGGCACACAAAGGGCACAGAAGAAAGTAAGAGTTTTAGGTGAGCAGCTGTTGGTCAGTTTAATTTTTTTGTTGCAGACCTGAACACTAATAAAACCATCATTGGTCACATTTATAAGGGTGGCCATTTAGCATTCTTATATTAACAGATGCACATAATTTTACTGGTACCCTTCCACAATAATAATAATTAAAAATAAAATAAAAATGATAACAACTGATGTGACTGAGCAAAAAAAAAAAACTCTAGTTTTGTCTCATCAGTCCGTAAAACTAGGGCTTGCCAGGGATACACGACATTATCGGCATGGTATCGGCCGATATTTGCATTAATCGGCCATTCCATCAAAATAACTCACCAATATAAAAGTTGCTGTTTTTACACACACACACACACACACACGCATGCACGCATGCACGCACGCACGCACGCACACACACACACAGCGGTTCCAAAAACGGTTGGCGGTTCCAAAAACACGACTGAAGCTCCGTGGAGATCAGACGTTTTCAGTCACCGGCCCCAAACTCTGGAACAACCTGCCCCCCAACATTAGACAGGCCTCCTCCCTTCACATGTTCAAATCCCTGCTAAAAACTCATATTTTCTCTCTGGTATTTCATACTGTGTGAATTGACTTAGTGTACATATTTTTTACTGTGTTTTCATTTTAATATTGTTCTTATACGTTCATACTTTTGCTGCTGTTAATATCATAATTTTTACCATTGGTGTGTGATACTGTTCTGTAAATTTTTAAACCTCTTTTATGTTGTGTGTGTGAAGCACCTTGATAACAGTTTATCTGTTTTAACTGCGCTATATAAATAAAATTGACTTGACACACACCTACACACACACACACACACACACATATATACTTTGTATACTGTATATATATATATTAGGGGTGTAACGATACACAAAACTCACGAGACGAGACAAAATCACAGATCTCGCGAGAACGAGACGAGATTTTAATATTAGTTCAAGAAAACTTCAAAGATCGGTTTTATGCCGCAAAAAGGCTTTTATTCTGTTTTAACATGTATTACAAACCCAACTGATGTCTTCATTTTACTGATTGAATCTCCTTAGACCTTAGAACGTTCAACTTTGTTTAAAAAAATAGATATTCACGCAGGACTTTCCAAAAATTGAACATAAATATCCGCATCAGCACTGACTCTGCAGCCGTCACTCACCAGTGTTGCCAGATTGGGCGGTTCACCGCGATTTTCCTTCTGACTTTTGCGGGTAGAGATTGCTTTGGGTGGGTGGGACTCTATCTGGCAACACCGGTCACACCGGTGTTTACACGCGTGTCTTTACATTCGGGGCAGCGTCGGCAGCGCCGGGACCCTCCATCAATGTAGAGGCGTCTGCGGCACCGGGACCCTCCATCAGTAGTTGGGGCGTCTTCTATAGCAACTTCATCCGGCGAAGCCATGCTGTCCGTGACGCTGACTTGCTAGGGGCTCTGCTAGCATTAGCATTAGCGTCTCGCGAGACAACGTTACCTCTCAACGAGAGATATCGCGGGAGTTTAATATCGCGAGATCTCGTACAACGAGATCTCGTTACATGCCTAATATATATATATATATATATATATATATATATATATATATATATATATATATATACATATATATATATA
>JBBPBX010001420.1:0-11766 GCA_038048925.1 Garcialebias charrua
TATTTATATATTATATATATATATATATATATTATATATATATATATATATATTTATATATAGCCGGCAGCGTTATGCAAAATTTGCACTACACTGCCAACTGAAAAGTAACAAAAATGATCCTAAAAGGATGAAATTACAAAAATCAAAGGATTTATTTAATACTTTACGTACATATATTCTATTCGGCCACGAAATTAACAAAAAATAGAATGAACTTTTAATCCCTAAAACCACTTTTAAATCTCAAATACACGGGTGTGTCGCCACCGCATTTATACATAAAAGTAACCCAAATACATAAAACTAACGACTCACCGTCGAATGGTCGACACAAAACACACAATAAAATCCTCCGGCCACGTTAATTTGGCTTGAAACAGCGGGGTTCTCTGCGGATTTATCCATTAGTAACCCAGCACAACCAACCAGCTGGACACAGAGTTAGCGTCTATAGGTAGTCAACAGATTTAATGAAAAGTAACTAAAATACATAAAAATAACGACTCACCGTCAAATGGTCGACACAAAACACACAATAAAATCCTCCGGCCGCGTTAATTTGGCTTGAAACAGCGGGGTTCTCTGCGGATTTATGAAGAGACCGAGCGCAGCCAGCTAGCCACAGAATTAGCCCCTGAGTTCACCTCTGACCCGGAAGATGTCAAGATGGAATAGTCCATTTTTAGTAGGGGGATAAAGAAATCGACCGTTTTTTTATGCGTATTTAATGATCGTTTTCATCGTAACTATAATTATTTTTATGTTAAATGTACATTAACAAGCAGGATCAATGTTAGGGATGTAGGTGACTGGCCGGGGGGCCCCATGCTGATGGGATCCCCAGGCAACGGCATCATTTACCTACATGGTAGATCCGAGTCTGTTCTCCCCTCTGCTCCCCCTCACACCCTCCCTCCTCTCTGCTCTTTACGGTGGGGAAAAAGGTAAAACAAGCAGCATAAGAGCTTGTAAATAAGTTTATTGGTTTTTACTGATAGATAATTAGTTATTAGCGGTACTGCATTTTAAATAAAAATAGCACAAATCCGCTTATGAATTATAAAAGTTAGTCAATCCACAAAAACGCTGACAAAAAGTTTAGGTCCACTGTAAGCGGATTAGCGCTTTAGCGCTATCTAGCGTTTATGTGCCCACCACTGTTGTAATGGGGAACAGTTATTACATGAATGTTGCAGTGATGGAGCAAAGCAAAACAGTTATTTGCCCTCACAAAAGAGCAACTACCGTATTTTCCGGCCTTTAAGTTGCTCCGCCCCATAAGTCGCTTTAGTCCAATATGTCCAATAAAAATCCATAAATATGTCGCTTCGCCCCATAAGTCACATCTATTATGCGTCACCGCTGATGCGTCGCGTATGTTACGCGTCACCGCTGACAACCCAAAATGTGGGCCGATATTTTGCCCTGCTGCAAATGGCGGCCACAGGAGCGTGCACGGAAGGCCTTTAACAAGATTAACACGGTAAAAACAATTGTTTGTTTGTTGAAAATTATAGCAAAGATGTGTCTTAGCTTAACCTTTCCTTAATAAATGCACTTAATTGTCAAATCTGCTGGTAGTAGTTTCGCTACGTGCACCCGCACAGTGGGACCGATGCATTTCTTTAAAATTTAGCAAGATAAACACTTCAAAAATACTGTATATTTGTTCGCTGACATTATAGCAAAAGTGTTTCGGAGCTTAACCGTTCCTTAAAGGTTCGTCTGCAGTTTCTGTAGAACATCAGCACTTAGAAAAAATTTCAACAAGCAAAGCATTCTGATCCCTCCCCCTCAGAGCCATATATGGCTCTGCCCCCTTGTGGTCTGTTAAAATTCAAATTCAAGCTCTGTTTTTATTGGCTGATTCAAATTCAAGCTCGGTTTTTATTGGCTGGTTACAAACTTTGTTTTTATTGGCTGGAAAATGGCGGGTCACTTTTTCTTTTTAGAAATGCTTATTTACCACCTGGAGAAGCAAGGGGACAATATTTTTTTTTTTTTTCAGAGATTACCTCTCTAACATCAATCTAGTGACAGAGTGAAGAAATATGTTAAAAATATATTGTTAGAAAAGTTACATATAGTAGCTTTAATAAATTCACGTAATGGTCAAATCAGCTGGATTTAAATTGTTTTGCTTTGACGTCTTCCAAACGGTCGCGCGCTGCGAAAATAAATTATAAATAAATTGAATTTTCGCTCAAACAACTCCTAAAGCTAATCAGTTGTAAATATTCATCCAGTGATTACTTTCTGTAAGTTTCATCAAAATCTGTTGTGTGGTTCATGAGCTATTTTGCTAACAAGGTAACAGTAGTTCAGACCTCCAGAGAGCAGGAGGCCGTGCTGCGGCAGAGTGAGTCCAAGCAGAGAAGGCTTCTGTCAGACACATGAGCTGGGAACGGTCGGTGAACCCTAGCGGCCGAAAGTGGTACTGCTCAATTTTTTTTGTCAGAATGAATGGAAATGGTCATATCTCAGCCAAAAAATTGTCTAAAAATATGGGAAAAAATCCCTAAATATGTCGCTTCGCCCCATAAGTCGCAGGACATGAAAATTAGGAGAAAAAAAACCTGCGACTTATAGGCCAGAAAATACGGTACTATTCTTTCATCTGTTACTTTTAGGAATTGGGATGCACATTAAATTAATCAAACATTTTTATTGTAAAAGCAAAAATGTTTAGTAACACACACCACATTGTGTAAATGCTGCTGTTTCAGTGCAAATATGAGAGAACACTTGTTTAAATTATATCATGAGGTGAACAGGTGTTTAATTGAAAGCACTGTGTGTCACACTTTTATCAGGTTTAAAAACAGTACAAAAACAAAGAACAGTAAAAAGAGTTCCGGGGCTGACTTACTTCAGGGACCCATTGCTGGGTTTCCTCCCCAGTTTGGCCAGGCGCCTCTTGGGGGAGCGGATGAGCAAACCCACGGGAAAGTTCAGGGCTTGTTTATTGACGTGGCTGCTTCTCTCCTCCGAAATCATTGTTTTTGTTTGTTGTTCAGCCTTGTTTTTACAAAACCACAACGAAAGGACGGAGGCTCGGGCTGCAGGGACCAGACGATAGCATCTTCCGCGGTTTGCTAGCTGAAGTTAGGCGAGAAGTTCGAGCGTTTCCACGAACATGTTCCACTTTCACCTTGTTTCCAGACAAAACTTCAAAAGACCACATCCGGCGGTCCTGCTGCGACCATCACGCCGACCGTGCGGTCCCGCGGTGAGTAACGTTCCGACCAAAGAACCGCGAGTAAAGTTTCAAGAAGACCAAAAATCTGAAGAATCCAAACTGGAGTTAAAGTTTTGCACAAGCGGAAGACAGAGGGGCGCTCTTAACCCCGGTTAGTCCGTTTTCAAGCGAGGGTTTCTGGGAAAGCAGTGAAGCTCCAGCCCGGTTCATGATGATGAGACCCGTTAGAGCAGACTGAACCGAATCAAACAACCACCTGTTGTTGCTGCTGAGCGCGAGCTCTCCCCGTGACGTCACACGCACCGCCGTAAAGGAGGCGGAGCAAATCACACACTCAGACACACCGCTTACAGCTATACTTGTGAGGACCGGTGTTGGTGCAGTCCTCAGCGAGGTTTTTATTCATTTATTATTCAACCTTTATTTAGGCAGGTTAATCTCATTGATACGGTGGCCCTGAGGTGAAAAAAACACATTGAGCCTCGAGGACTCATTTACAAGAGAGACCTGTCTACAAACTAAAAAATGATGACAACAGCAACAGTAGAATTTCCAATCAACAATACAATCAACAATAAACATAACTGAGAAATACATAAATACAGCCTTTTTAGATTTTTCTACCTGGATTATTGAGCATGCATCAGGGTATGAGAAATACAGACTTTTTTTTTTCTTTTTTTTTACAAGTTAAAACAAAGATACTAGCAAAACATTATAAGGCAGATGTAGAAAATCAAAAACAGGAACATGTCTGCATTGGTTTTTGCCAGGATTCCAACAGATTCTTATTTTTTTTTATTAACATTTTTTTTGTTCATTTCAAATTTAAAACACAAAATATATATTTACAAAACCATATTAAGAAGAAAAAAACTAATTTAAAATGAAAGGAAGCAGAAGAAGGAAAAATCTTATAATACCTGCCCCTTTTTTAAACAAAATCAATTCAAACAATCAATTTTAAACAATAACGATCCATGAACCAATTCTGTAACTTATTACAATTCACAAATATATGGTACCGGTATAATTTTCACACTTATACTGTATATATTTTTTCAAGCCATTTAGAGATTTCAAGGCTGAGAGCTTCAGATCTTTTTGTAAGATATTCCATGAAGCAGGAGCGGAGTAGGAGAAGGCCCTTTTTCCAAGTTCAGTCCTCACTGACGGAACACTGCAGGTAATCATGTCCTGAGAGCGCACACTGTAGCTGCACTCACGTAAAGACATGTAGGAGGAGATGTATGAAGGCAGCAGACCAAGAAAAATATGAAAATGTACCAACGGAAGAGTCTGCATGAGTTTACAGCAGTTCTAAAGACCAGAACCTGAAACTGGGTGGACCAGGTCAGTAAAACAAACTTATAATGATGAATCCCCTCAAGCTCACACTAAAATGTCTGCAATACTGTACAGTAACAGATTTTCAGGCACACTGTGTCCATCAACCATCCATCCATCATTCATCCTTCCTTCATTGAGCCTCGAGGACTCATTTACAAGAAAGTCCTGTTTTAAACACAGATGACAACAGTAGACAATCATAAAAAAGCATATAAAATTAAAAGTAAAATGAAAAAAAACAAAACAAAAACAGCTGCAATGTAAAGTGACGTAAAATACTAAAACCAGGAACGTCTATGTTGGATTTTTACCATGAGTTAAGCAGATGTTTGAAGCCCGTTAGAGAGGTCTGTTACGTGGTCACTCTTTTTTTGTCTTTTGTTTGTTTTATTATTTTTATATTTTGGCACCTTTGACGGTTCACTGGTGGAGGGGGGCGGGGCTCAGCCAGTCTAAGTGTTTTTAGCTGCGCTGATAGCACACCTGCAGGGTGATTGTGACGGATGGAGTGGCGTGTTGGACGCTACTGCAGCAGTGGAGTTTTGTGAAGAAGTAAATATCTTAAAGGACGGTGCGGAAGGCTCTGGAGAAAGAAACCGAGCATTCACCTCGGGACGGAACCCAGAGGGAGCGTCGGATGGTTTTGGCCGGGTTTGTTTTGGATGAACCGGCTGGACGCTAACAACAGATTACAGTACATGCACCGGGGAAGTTAACACGCCTGCTAACAACAACCACAGATGGAAACACAAGTGGTGCGCTTTTAAGAGAAAAGAAAACCTATAAAGGAAAACAAAAAAACAACAACTATTGAACGGTGACGGATGAAGGATCGTGCGGGCTCGCCCCTCCAGGATGTCAGCTGATTGAGACTCTGATCGGACATCTAAAAGGTAAGCCCCACCTCACTGTGTGTTCCGTCTCTGGTGCCAGTTTTGTTTCTTTTTGTTTCTTTTCTTTCTCATCGCGCACTTATAGTTGCGGTCCTACTCTCCTGTACAAAGAACGAGCTGGGGAGAGTAGCGATTACGTAACAAGTGGGGGCTCGTCCGGGATTACGGAACATCCTTTTGACTTTAAGCTACCATTTAAATCATATTGGTGTTTCGTTGATTCCTATAACGGTGGTTAAAATTAGATATGGAGGAATTTAAAGTTGAAGAATTCCTGAAGGAAGGTCGGACTTTGAAAATGAGAGACTGGTATCAATTAAAAAAAGTGGAACTGTTCAAAATAGCAGAACACTTGAAGGTCCAGTGTCCGCCTGGTACTAAAAAGGTTGACTTAATTGAAGCATTGATAAATAAGATTTCCCCTGAAAGTCTTCCAGAAACACACCCCAACGTTTTAGAGTTACAATTTGCTCAATTAGAATTAGAAAAAGAACGCATCAGGCAGAAAGCAGCACAGGACGCTGCCACGCTTCAGTTAGACAGAGAACGAATGAGGCTGGAGTTTGAGTACAAACATAAACAACTGGAGAACGAACAACAAAAGCTGGAAGTAGAAAAACTGAAAATTGCAGCTATGGAAGCAGAAAGAGGTTTTGATTTAAGTAGAAACATCAGATTAGTTCCTCAGTTTTGTGAAACAGAAGTAGACGTTTTTTTTCTGTCCTTTGAAAAGATAGCAAAATCTCTAAAGTGGCCTGAGAATAAATGGTCTCTTCTGGTACAGAGTGTGTTTACTGGCAGAGCTCAGGAAGTTTATGCTGCACTTGATGCAGAGAAATCCTCATCTTATGAGGATGTAAAATCTACTGTTCTTGCTGCTTACCAACTGTCTCCAGAGGTTTATCGACAGCGTTTTCGTAACCTGGTAAAAACTGAGACTCATACGTATATTGAATATGCTAGGGAGAAGGAGATAGCATTTGACAGATGGGTGCGGTCAAAGAATGTCGGTCAGGACTATGAGAAATTAAAACGGCTTATTCTCTTGGAAGATTTTAAAAATAGTGTTTCTTTTGAGGTAAGAACTTACCTAGAGGATCAAAAGGTCGACGACATTAAGAAAGCTGCAGTTATGGCTGATGATTTTGAACTCACTCATCAGTGTTTAGTGAGAGGAGGGTTCAAGACATCACAGAACATGACACAGCGACAGGGTGGTATGAATTCAGACGCCTTGGTGTGCTACTATTGTGGTAAAAAGGGGCACAAAAAAACTGAGTGTTGGGCTTTGGCGAGTAAACAAAATAAGGAAAATACACCTAAACCTGGTTTACTAGTGTCAGACAGGCCAAAGAATGGTGAGTGCTCAAACAGTGCTGTGTTGGATTTGTATAAAGATTTTCTTTCTTCTGGAGTTGTATCTGTTGATGGAAATGGTTATCCTGTAGTTATACTGCGAGATACGGGCGCTGCTCAGTCACTCTGGGTGGTGAAGGATACAACTCTTCCTCCTTCTAGCTCACTGAATATGTGTACACTTATTCAAGGAGTGAACAATGATGTTTCTGAATTTAAGTCTGTCCCTCTGCATGAAGTTTATTTACAGTCGTCTTTAGTGACAGGGGTGGTTAAAGTGGGGGTGGTGTCCAGTTTACCCATTCCGGGTGTCACATTTGTACTGGGAAATGATTTGGCGGGTAAAAAGGTTCATGTTGCCCCTCTGGTTGTACATTCTCCTATATATTCTTCTGAGACTGAGGCACTGAAGCGGGAATTTCCTGGAGTTTTTCCTACCTGTGTTGTCACTCGTTCTCAATCTCAGGTTAATCAGGAAGAACCTCCAGAAACTGTGAGAAATCCAGAAGAACCAGAGGTTATGCTTGCTGAAACTTTCTTTGCTGAGGGTGCAACAGATGAGCAAAAGTACAGTAAGGAGGATTTGATTAGGGAACAGGGTAATGATCCATTTGCTAGGGATGAATTGTTTAAAGCTGGTACTTTAGAAGACGTAGCAGGAGAACCTGTAAGTTTGTATGTGAAAGACGGCGTTTTAATGAGAAAGTGGAGGGATCCTCGGTGTCCTGCTACTGAAGAGTGGAGGGTGTATCATCAGATTGTCCTTCCCTTTTGCTATAGGGAAGAGATTATGAGATTGGCTCATGAAGTTCCCACTTCAGGGCATTTGGGCATTAATAAGACCAAGGCTAGGATCATGAGGCACTTTTATTGGCCCACAATCTGGAAGGATGTCAGGGAATTTTGTAAGACCTGCCACGCATGTCAACTTGGTGGAAAGCCCAATCAAAATATCCCACCTGCTCCACTAATTCCTATTCCAGTGGTTGGAGAACCATTCAGTCGTGTTCTAATAGATTGTGTGGGCCCCTTACCAAAAACTAAGCGTGGACACCTATATCTGTTAACAGTTATGGATGTTGCTACACGTTATGTGGAAGCTTTTGCTTTGCGTAACATTTGTTCAAAAACAATCTTAGATTGCCTTCTTAAGTTTTTTACTCAGTTCGGGCTTCCTAGAGAGATCCAGTCCGATCAGGGCTCTAACTTTATGGCCGGGGTTTTTCAAGCAGTGATGAAAGAGTTAGGGATTGAGCACTTCAAGTCATCTGCGTACCATCCACAGTCACAGGGGGCCTTGGAACGATACCATCAGACTCTTAAGGCCATGATCAGGACCTACTGTGTGGATCAGCCTGGGGAGTGGGACAAGAGTGTTCCATTTCTATTGTTTGCTATCCGTGACTCTGTCTGTGAATCTACAGGTTTTAGTCCGTTTGAGTTGGTCTATGGACATGAAGTGAGGGGTCCCTTGAAGTTGGTTAAAGAGAAATTTCTGGCTAAAGAACCTGACAGAAACGTTTTGGATTACGTTTCTGAGTTTAAGGAGCGCTTGAAAGCAGCTTGCACTCTGGCTAATGGTCAGTTACAACAAGTCCAAAGAAAGATGAAAAGCCGTTTTGATCGAAAAGCTGTTTCTAGAGAATTTGTAGTTGGGGATAAAGTGTTGTTGCTTTTACCCATCCAAGGTGACCCCCTTCAAGCAAAGTTTTCTGGACCATACATAATTAAAGAAAAAGTCGGTGAAGTCAACTATGTAATATCTACCCCAGACAGGAGAAAGTCGACCCGTTTGTGCCATGTGAACCTGATTAAGCCATATTATGAACGGAATGCACTATCACCAGTAGTGGTGTGTGTTGGTCACCCGAATCAAGAGAAAAAAAAGGATTCAGATGAACTGGATTGTATGGGTCCTAAGGATCTTAAGTTGGCAAATAGTGCAGTATTGGCTGATCAGGAGACGTTTTTGAGTCATTTAACTGCTCAGCAAAAAAATGATGTGACAGTTCTTCTGAAGAAATTTTCTTTGCTGTTTGGCGACTCACCGGGTTTAACATCCTTAACAGAACATGACATAGAGGTTGGTGTTTCTCCTCCAGTTAAACAACATCCATATAGAGTAAATCCTGACAAGATGGATAAAATTAGACAGGAGGTGAAATACATGTTACAACATGACATCATTGAGCCAAGTATGAGTGAGTGGAGCTCTCCCGTAGTAGTAGTTCCAAAACCTGATGATTCCATTCGACTTTGTGTTGACTACCGAAAAGTAAACACTTTAACGAAGTCTGACTCTTTTCCGATCCCTAGAATAGAGGATTGTATTGATCGAATTGGTTCAGCCAAGTTCGTTTCAAAGTTTGACCTTCTGAAAGGATACTGGCAAGTCCCTTTGTCAGAACGGGCAAAGGAAATCTCTGCCTTTTGTACAACTGATGGCTTATACCAGTTTAAGGTGTTACCTTTTGGGGTTAAAAATGCTCCTGCTTCTTTCCAGAGGTTAATGACTCGGGTCACAGAAGGTTTGTCCAACTGTACAGTTTACATTGATGATGTAGTGTTGTATGCTGATACTTGGGAACAGCACATGGAAGATATGACACACTTCTTTGAGAGATTAGAAGAGGCTGGTCTTGTTATCAACTTGCCAAAGAGTGAGATAGGCAAGGCTTCCATAACCTACCTTGGACATGTAGTAGGACGAGGCGAAGTTCGACCTCGTGCTGCTAAAGTGCAAGCTATAGCTCAGATGTCAGCTCCAAAGACAAAAAAGGAACTTATGAGATTTCTTGGAATGGCTGGGTTCTACCGAAAGTTTGTCCCAAATTTTGCTACAGTGGCTTCGCCTTTAACCGATCTATTACGGAAGTCTACAAAGTTTGTTTGGACAGATTCTTGCACAATGGCATTTGAACAACTTAAGGCCATTTTGTCCTGCGAACCTATCCTAACAGCTCCCAGTTTTTTTCTGCCATTTAAGCTAGCTATTGATGCTTGTGATGTAGGGGTAGGAGCTGTACTCTTGCAAGAAGATAATTTCGGAGTAGACAGACCTGTGGCTTATTTTTCCAAGAAGTTAAATCTGCATCAACGCAGATATTCCACTATAGAAAAGGAGGCTCTGGCTCTGGTACTTGCCATTCAGCATTTTGAGATCTATGTGTCAAGTGGTGCGCACTTTGTTAAAGTGTATACTGATCATAACCCACTTACCTTTCTGGAAAAGTTTAAAATGAAAAATCAGCGAATTTTCCGGTGGGGCTTGATATTACAGCCTTACAATCTTATGATAGAACACATCGCGGGGAAAGATAATGTAATTGCTGATGTTCTGTCAAGAATGTGAGAAATGGGTTGAAGATGTAGGAAGTTTATTGGACTAAAATAAAAAAAATAAAAAAAATAAAAAAAATAAAAAAATAATAAAAAAAATGAAAGAGATAATAATTAAAAAAAATATATATATATATAAACATATATAATTTTTTTTATTTAAGGGGGGAAGTGTTACGTGGTCACTCTTTTTTTGTCTTTTGTTTGTTTTATTATTTTTATATTTTGGCACCTTTGACGGTTCACTGGTGGAGGGGGGCGGGGCTCAGCCAGTCTAAGTGTTTTTAGCTGCGCTGATAGCACACCTGCAGGGTGATTGTGACGGATGGAGTGGCGTGTTGGACGCTACTGCAGCAGTGGAGTTTTGTGAAGAAGTAAATATCTTAAAGGACGGTGCGGAAGGCTCTGGAGAAAGAAACCGAGCATTCACCTCGGGACGGAACCCAGAGGGAGCGTCGGATGGTTTTGGCCGGGTTTGTTTTGGATGAACCGGCTGGACGCTAACAACAGATTACAGTACATGCACCGGGGAAGTTAACACGCCTGCTAACAACAACCACAGATGGAAACACAAGTGGTGCGCTTTTAAGAGAAAAGAAAACCTATAAAGGAAAACAAAAAAACAACAACTATTGAACGGTGACGGATGAAGGATCGTGCGGGCTCGCCCCTCCAGGATGTCAGCTGATTGAGACTCTGATCGGACATCTAAAAGGTAAGCCCCACCTCACTGTGTGTTCCGTCTCTGGTGCCAGTTTTGTTTCTTTTTGTTTCTTTTCTTTCTCATCGCGCACTTATAGTTGCGGTCCTACTCTCCTGTACAAAGAACGAGCTGGGGAGAGTAGCGATTACGTAACAGGTCAAGGTAGAGAGCTACAGATCTTTTTGCAAGATATTCCAGGAAACAGGAGCGGAGTAGGAGACGCCCTTTTTGCCCATCAGTCCTCACTGAGGGGACACTGCAGGTAATGATGTCCTGAGAGCGCACGCTGTAGCTGCACTCATGCAGTGACATGTAGGAGATGTATGAAGGCACCAGACCATGTGATTTAAAGATGAAAATGTACCAGTGAGAGAGTCTGCGTGAAGTTAATGATGTCCAGTTAACCAGTGAATACAGGGTGCAGTGGTGGATATGGTAGTTACAGCCAGTCAGGCACCGTGATAGACAGAATCCAACATCTGCAGGGTGCTTGTAGGAGCGTTCATGTAAATAATGTCACCGTAGTCAATGGAGGGAAGTCGTAGTTAAGGCGTTTCCTAGCATTCAGAGTTAGATAGGATCTATTTCTGAAAAACAAACCCAAATTTACTGTCAGTTTCTTTACCAAGTTTTCAACATGCGGCTTAAAGGAAATATGCGAATCGACCAGATATATCCCAAGTATTTATAAGAATCAACAAACTCAACACCATTCTAAGATAAACTAGAAGGATCCATGCATCCATCCATTATCTTTACTTCTTCTTTTGGGTTGCGCGGGTCATTGTCCATATCCAGCAGTCCCTGTTCAAGAGTTTGGGGACACCTGGACAGGTCGCAAGTCCATCACAGATCACTGCTCTAATTCCTAAATGTTTAGACTCAACCTTTTTTATGTAATTCAAAATCTTTTTTTTTTTTTT
>JBBPBX010001420.1:11894-26894 GCA_038048925.1 Garcialebias charrua
CTTTACAAACCACTGATCTGGCCTAAAAACATCTGCACCATTTGTTGTTGCACTGTGCTATAGTTTCAAATTAGATACTGTATATATATATTTCTCCATGGCATCACTAATAGCAAAACTAAAATATCATCAAATAGTATTTATAAACCAGCTATTTAAATATTTGATTTTTAAACAAAAACACACACTAACTGTGTTTAAATAGACTCACATTTATGAGCCTGCAGTTCAAAGCACCCCTCATTTAAATTACACAGTTTTAAGTCAAAGTCAAAGTCAACTTTATTGTCAGAACTGCAATATGTACAGGACATACACAGGATTGAAATTGCGTTTCTCTCAGTCCCTCGGTGCAACAGTAACCATCTAAACACTAAACACTAAAACATTTAATAAACATAAGCATAAAATAGTAAAAGTGTAACACTGTCCTGAGTTTTTTCATAATAGTATAAAAGTATGAAAATTTACACCAACACTGAAACACCAAACACCCAATGAACATAAGCATAAAATGAAATAATAAAAGTGTAATACTGTCCTGAGTTTTTTCATAGTAGTATAAAAAGTATATCTATAAAATAAACTGAAGGTTCTAGCATTGACATTTGCAAAGAGTGGCACAGCAGCATATGAGTTAATGTACACAGTATATGTATGAGGTAGTTGATGTTGGTATAGAGGCAAAGTGGCATATGCAGTAAGGCACATAAGGCACATTTGGCATCCTTAGATAAGGCTAGTCAGAGAATACTGTATATGTATCAGCAGTAGTGTAGATATAAAAGTAGTGTAAATGTAAACAGTAGTAATAAATGTAAACAGTAGTAATAAATGTAAACCGTATTAATAAATGTAAACAGTGAATGTAAACAGTAGTATGACTATAGGCAGTAATGTAATACAAACATTAGTGCAAATATGAGAAGTAGTGCAAACTGAATGAGCACATAATAATTAAATAATTTCTTTAAACTATTCTTCAACCCAAATGTGCTTCAAATTAAACAAAACATTAATATTTTAAGTATCCGTTACAAACTGTGTCCGATCCCAGTAAAAAAAAAAAAAAAATCAAACAAATAAAACACTAAACTTGCAGCTCTGAGCCTCCAGTTGACGTTTGTGCATTGGGAGCGCCATCTAGTGGCAGAAAACTGAGTTACATCTGCAAGGAGCATCACTCAGTTCTGATCAGAGGGTGGAGGAGAAGAATGCCTCAGACTACTGTACTGTATTCAGAACAAAGAAGACTGAACCATTTGCACGTCCATCATTTTTACCTTTTGTTGCTTCGGACTATCTGAGCAGCTTTTCACTCTGCTGAAGAGAAACAAGCAACTTGCGGATGTTGGATGTTGTCTATTAGAGGGTGACACGGGAGTGAATTTCTACTCCTGTCCCGTCACACTCCCACAGAAAATAATCCTGTCCCGTCCCACTCCCAGGCTTGAGTAAAAAATTAATTCCTGTCCCGTCCCACTCCTGGTGCAATGACTCCCACTCCCATCCCGCTCCCATTCAAAATGACTCCCGCTCCTGTACCGCTCCCATCTTTTCTTCCTAATTTACTCGTAAGCAATACAATTAATTTGATTTAATCTTCACCACAATGTTTTTAAGATTAGGCTACTTTGTGTTTTGCAGTTTGATTTAAATAGATATAGCAACAGAAACAGTTCATCTGTGGCAGTAGAGGGAGGCATTTTTTTGCCTTAAAGGTTCAGTCTGCAGTTTCTGTAGAACATCAGCACTTAGAAAAAATTTCAACAAGCAAAGCATTCTGATCCCTCCCCCTCAGAGCCATATATGGCTCTGCCCCCTTGTGGTCTGTTGAAATTCAAATTCAAGCTCTGTTTTTATTGGCTGATTCAAATTCAAGCTCGGTTTTTATTGGCTGGTTACAAACTTTGTTTTTATTGGCTGGAAAATGGCGGGTCACTTTTTCTTTTTAGAAATGCTTATTTACCACCTGGAGAAGCAAGGGGACAATATTTTTTTTAGTTTTTTTCAGAGATTACCTCTCTAACATCAATCTAGTGACAGAGTGAAGAAATATGTTAAAAATATATTGTTAGAAAAGTTACATATAGCAGCTTTAATGTAAACAAAAATAAATAAATTAAATCACTAAAGAGCACAAAACGTAGTACATGGCCTGTGATCTCTATAGATTTTCCTGCAGAGGACCACCTTAGTCTGTGTTTAGCTCATTGGAGGTCAGTTAATTGAATAAACCCCAACATAGAATGTTGCATTTTACTCACTTGCGACTTTCCTGCCAATTCTGTGAGCTTAATAGAAAGATCGTTACTTCTGACTTTGCGTTGCAAATCAACTTTAACCACATCGGTTTCTCCGCTCGTCTTTACTCCCTCCATTGCTGCTACTCTTTGAATTCCGGCGAAAGCAGTGGCCGGAAGTACCGTTGCCTTCTGGGTCATGTAGTTCTTTTAACTTGCGTTACAGTGCAAGCTGGTGGAAAGAGAACTACAAAATGGCGACGTTCCATGTTTTTTTTTTTGTCACGACATATTTCCCGCTCCCGTCTGCTCCCGTTAACTTTCGATCCTGTACCGTCCCAATCACGTGAATAACAGTTAAGTCGATTCCCATCCCACAGGAATCCCGTGGGAATCACGTGACCCGTGGGATTCCCGAAAAAATGTCAGCCTCTATCATGGTGCTCTAAGATTCATAACTGGCTGTGATTATCGTACCCACCACTGCACCCTGTATTCACTGTACATCATTAACCTCACGCAGACTCTTCCACTGGTACATTTTCATCTTTAAATCACTTCTTGGTCTGCTGCTTTCATACATCTCCTCCTACCAAGGGCGTAACTATAGGTCTAACATTGGGGGAGTTATGCTCTCTACCTATTTATTTATCGAATAAATAACTTTTTTTATGATTCAGGATATTTTAGGGTTAAAATATATTGTAATGCTTTTACTGTGATTTACTTAACTTTCCTGTTTTCTCTGTATTTATTCTGCTCCTTTTTTGTTCCACATAGGTTCAACAAGTAAGAAAAAAACTCACTATTTTTCTGCATTTTTTTCAGCCATAACACATATTTTACATTTTTAAGATTTATTATATAACATACCTCAATTTCACAATTTTCAAAGAGTGTGTATTTACCTGGTTCACTACAGTTTAACTAGGAAAAATTACAACAAATGATTCAAATACAGCCATAATATGACAAGAGCAGAGTAAAACCCTGCATGTCATCTTCAGCAATTATGCTTAAATGTTCATATTGTGTAAATTGAAATCATATTAAAGTTACCTAAAAACAAGAGAGTCACAGCTGTGTATTTAACCAGTTCATTTCAACTGTGTTAAAGCACTTGCAAGACTATGGCAGTTTCAAGGCGATTACCGTAATACCCCCCAAAACAGCCAAAAGGCGCACTTTGTTTTCTTTCAAATACCGTTTGAATATTTCTGATAGCCCAAACCGTTGCAGAGTTACGGTAATATGAAGTTAGCGTGTGGAAAACGTGTCCCCGGCTGCTGCTGGAGGGGGGAGGAGGAGGGGGAGGCTGAGAACCGAACGGCAGCTTTTACGCAGAAAGCAGTCTGACCTGCTGAAACGCGCTCCTCCACACGCACCTCCAGTTAATCCGGGAGCTTGAAATGATGCCATTTTATTGGGGGGGTTATATTGACTGGATCCAATTATTGAGGGGGGTTATAACCCCCCCATCCCCCGTGTAAATTACGCCTATGCCTCCTACATGTCTTTGCGTGAGTGCAGCTACAGCGTGCGCTCTCAGGACATGATTACCTGCAGTGTTCCGTCAGTGAGGACTGAACTTGGAAAAAGGGCCTTCTCCTACTCTGCTCCTGCTTCCTGGAATATCTTACAAAAAGATCTGAAGCTCTCGGCCCTGACCTCTCTAAATGATTTTCAGAATCTGTTGGAATCCTGGCAAAAACCAATGCAGATTTGTTCCTGTTTTTGATTTTGTACATCTACCTTATAATGTTCGCTAGTTTTTGCTACTTTTCTTTTGTTTATTGTTCAATGTATTTGTATCATTGCTGTTCATCATTCTTTAGTTTGTAGCAGGTCGCTTTCGTAAATGAGCCCTCGAGGCTCAATGAGATTTACCTGACTAAATAAAGGTTGAATGAAAAAAGTTTATAACAGATTCAGTTACGGATGTACTGTACAGTATATGCTGCTGTCAGGTATACACAGGTTGTTAAAAAGATTTATGGAGAGTTCCTTAATTGTATTTTAAGAGATTCACTTTCTGCAATGAGCTTCAAATACATTTTTTTAATCCACATAAAAGTGAATAAATGTGCTTTCTTTTAATGTTTTTAGACATCCATCCTAGTTTTTATCAATGTCAAACTGCCAAATCAAAGTCCTTCTTAAATCCTCCTAAACCTCTCTGTGCCTTTATGAACTACTTTCTCCATGACCTTAAATAATCTGCAGCACGTCTTGTAAAAAACATGTCCACTCACACCACTTTAGATTTGAGATTTACACTCAGGGTGCTGGGTCTTTTTAAAAAAAAATTATTTTTAAGCTCAATTTAGCCCGTTTGACTTTATTTTATTCGTTAGCTTTTACGTTTCATTTATAATAATAATAATAATAAACTTTATTTGCATAGCACCTTCCTACAATGCCTTGCATTGACCAAGGTGCTTAACAGGATAAAAAGATGAATAAACTGGAACAATAAATCAATGAAAATAGAATAGGAAACAACAGCAATAAAAGAAGGCAATGGAAATAAAAAATGCTATGGAAATAAAAAATGCTACATACTAAAATAACACTAAAATAACACAAGTAATAAAAGTTACCGGTACACACTGAAAGCTTTTTTGAACAAGTGGAAATAAAAAGGCAATGGAAATAAAAAATAAAAAATGTTACATATTAAAATACCAAAAGTAATAAAAGTTACACACTGGAAGCTTATTTGAACAAGTGGAAATAAAAAGGCAATGGAAATAAAAAATGCTACATATTAAAATACCAAAAGTAATAAAAGTTACACACTGAAAGCTTTTTTGAACAAGTGGGTCTTCAGTCTGGTTTTGAACAGAGTCAGATCAGAGGTGGCACGCAGCTCAAGGGGGAGACTGTTCCAGGCTTTAGGGCCGGCAACAGAAAATGACCGGTCTCCCCATTGTTTGTACCTTGAGCGAGGCACCTCCAGCAGGTGTTGACTGGCAGATCGTAAATCTCTGCCGGGCTGATGGGCTTTCAAAAGTTCTGAGATGTAGAGAGGTGCAAGTCCATTCAGAGCTTTGAAAACAAACAGGAGCATTTAATTGTAATTATTTTATTGAAATTGTTTCTTTGTTTTTAAATAGCTTGTAAAGCACTTTGGTAATTCATCCATCCATTATTTTTACCTGCTTCTTCCTTTTCGGATCACTGGTGCCCATGTCCAGCAGTCACTGTGCGGGAGGCGGGGGACACCTGGACAGGTCTCCAGTCCATCACAGGGACACATACCATACCATTTTATTTATAGAGCACTTAAAACAGCGACAAGGCCAACCAAAGTGCTGCACAAAGAGCCAAATGACACAAACAGCCATTCATGCTCTCAATCTTCAGCTCTCGACAGGGAAGGTCGCATCTCCTTTCGCTCCTCACCTCGCTGGTTTCCCCCTCCCTGCTTCTGCATTTGTCTCGTCTATAACTCTTCAGCGCTCGCTCGAACCAATTTGGGATGGATTTATGTGCGTGGACTGCTTTCTGGGCCATTTCATCTATCGATACTATCGATAACATAAATTTCCACGAAGCGTTCTGGCCGGGGAGAGCCAGAGCGCCCTTACGACACGCATGCGGTGAGCTACATTATGGACTCGATGAGCAGGCTAATGTAACTGTCCGCTCACTCTGTCGGGGACGTGGAACCTCTGTGATTTATTGGGATACCGGTGGATCTTGCCACTGAAGGCTGAGGGACCGCCGCGATCGGCGAGCTGGCGAGACTTCCTGCTCAGCAAAAATGCTTTGAACCAGGCTATGAATGACCTTCCCAGCTGTGTGCGAGCTGAATCACACGGTGGTGAGTGGCGGCCGCCGCGGACCGTGGTGTGTGGGACTCGTTTTTACAGCCGCTCGGATTAAAAACAGGGCACATACGGAAGGATCTTTTCTTAGCTCGGAACCTGACTCGATTCGGCGATTTGGACCCAGAAGCTGCACCTGGACTAAAAGACTGCAGTAAAAAGAACACTGTGGTCTGACTGAAAAATAAGCAACAAATCTAATCTGGTCTCTGGCCTTGAATGCTGCCTACAAATTTTCTCCTGAGCTGGGAGCTGTAGGGCCCGCTACCCTCCCATCCACCCTCCCCCAAGAGGTTTCTGTGTGTGTGTTCTCGGTGGGAGCTGAGCTCTGAGACCAGCGAACTGCTCTTATCTGAACAGAAAGACACAGACTGTTCCTCCCGCCTGTCGTCAAAACTGCAACTATGTCTCGTGTGATGTGCTAATGCTGTTAGAGTTTTTGGGACTTTATCATGGAGTGTCCTCAGGCAATCTTTGATAGACTCTCTTTTTGAATAACACAAATGATACCTATTGTGTCTTTCCTTTTTCCATATCTGATTGTGGTGGCGCGGTTTTATACTGCTGCGACTTCGTGCGCTCGTCCCTATCCATGATGAATGTGCGTAATCATTAACGTTGTCTTTGTGCCCCCGGTGCAATGTCAAGGTCAATAAAGATATATTCTATTCTATTCTATTCTAATCACACCAATTTAGAGTTACAATCAGCCTAACATGCATGTTTTTGATCTGTGGGAGGAAACCGGAGGAGAAAACACGTAGCACGGTTTTTCACTTCACTTCACTTTATTAGGGCAATTCATTTACAGTACAGTAGTGGTGATGACAGCAGCACATTCATGCAAACTTTAAACATGACAAAACTAATAAAAACTGAATAAAAATGTACATTCAAAACAAGTTTAAAATACATAAAACGTTACTGAAAAGAGGGGGAAAATAGAGTTTGACTGTGATAATTTAAATGCAATCCTAGGATAGGGCCTTAAATCTATATTTGTTTAAAAAACCAGTGACTGTGGGGATAAAAGGGTTCTTTAATCTGTTCGTTCTACACCTATAGTCATATCTTCTGCCTGAAAGCAGAATTGAACAGAGTGTGCAGAGGATGGGTGGAATTTGCCAAGGTTTTTTTTGGCTTTGGATACTGATCTGGGCTTAAATAGGTCCATGATGTCATTCAGTCGAACCCC
This sequence comes from Garcialebias charrua, assembly GCA_038048925.1. Classification (NCBI taxonomy): domain Eukaryota; kingdom Metazoa; phylum Chordata; class Actinopteri; order Cyprinodontiformes; family Rivulidae; genus Garcialebias; species Garcialebias charrua. Next base: position 19,163 of record JBBPBX010001420.1, read on the forward strand.
TATATTTTTCCGCATTCTTTGACAACGCCCTGTAAACGATTTTATTTTGTTTTTTTAAGTTCAACAACCCAAACCAGCTGCGAAACGAAAAACTGAGGGCAGATTCAATAAAACATTTTCATAAAAATGCAATCAACTTTTAAGCTGCTCAACTTCCGGAGGAAATGCATCCACTGGCGGGCTTTCCGACTCAAACGTCAATTTTTTGTCCATCATTATGCCCAGGTAACTTGTATTCTTGCACCTCTTCCGCTACCTGTTTGAATGTTGATTTGATGTTTTCAGACAGTTTAAACATTAAAGCTTGCAGGAAAAATGCTCACATTAAAGCTAAAAGTGTCAGGGCCAATGTTGGATTTGACATCTTTTTATACCTTTCTATATCTTTTTACAAGCTTTGAAATGTCACTGATGATGTCAAATGATGCATTTTATACAATGTGTGTACGTGTCTTTGTTGATTATATTTACAGGCCTGTATTCATTTTAGAGTGTCTACTAATTACTTTATGCTTTACATATAATCTCACATTTGCTAATGATAATCTTACAAGTTCACATTGATACAAGTTAATTACACATTCATAGTGAAGCCGAACCCAGGTAAGACACTGTCTGCTCTTTCTTTGTTCTCTGAGTAGAGCACATGGCTCTTGCAGCATGTGTGTGAAACTGCACATACATTGATTAACATAAAGTAAAATCACAACACTTAGATACTTTATACTTAATACAATTTGACTAATTAGTCTTTCAGTTCTCACACTAATTATTAGACGCCAAATAATAGTAGGTTAACGCTTTAGTATAGACCAGTAGAGTCAACGTGAACAAGCATTGATATTAGATGTTCCTCTTTTTGTGTCATAAATTCACCGTTATCAGTAAAAGAATGTGCTGCAGTCTACGGCCTTCGAGTTACCATGGTGACAGAGTCTGCTCATGAGTGGCTGACACACGGTGTCACTCAACATCTAAACCAATTGGAAGTCGGTCCGCCTCGGAGGGGGTGGGACATGACAGAAATCTATAAATAACCGGGACGAACAATGATTCGTTGAACAACGCTCGGACAGCTTCCATTAAAAGGTTCGCTCTGACATTGTTCCTCAGATTGCAATCTGACTTTATGTAATATCTGCATACTTTAACTTTCTGTTCAATTAAATATTTTAAACTAAGGTGAAGTGCTTCCTGAATTCTGTGCTCGGACCATTTTTGAACACCCCAGATTCCTTCACCCAGAAGTGGCAGCACCACCTTTTAGCTTTTATTTCTCTTCATGAATCTGATTCAAGAGGAACACGGGAACTATTTTTGTGTTTAAGTTCTCACAGTTGTTTGTGCTGCATAATCCAATAAAAGTGCAGCTGATCCTGTTAGGTAATAAATGAACAGCTGGCTGTCTCTCACACCTTCAGCTCTTCCCTGCAGGCCCAGGTTTGCACACACACGCACACACACACATAACTGTATTTATCTTGTGGTATTGAGAAGGCAAGAGGCGGATGTGAGCATTTACCTGCAGCTGCTGTGCACAGCGAGCGGTTTGGAGATTCAGGTCACACATTTTCACACTTTCCTGCAAACCGCCGGCGCCGACACGCAGCCTGCCGCTCAGGATGATTAAATATGTTCTGTCAGAGCAGCTAAAGTCCTTCAGAGATGAGCTGATGTTGCTCTAAACTACATATGTCAAAGTCAAGGCCCGCGGGCCAGATCCGGCCCGCAAATTGATTATCTATGGCCCTCTGGATGATATTTAATTACTATTAGAAACGGCCCGCAGGCCACAGCCGCCCGCTGGTGTTTTGCACGCACCAACACTACATTCCCCACAATGCAAAGGTAGTAGGGATGGGGCCGATCTTATCCGGAGTCATAATAAGACCCGCCTCACGTCACATTCAGGAAATCCATTTGTTTGCAGCCAGCGACAGCGTGCGGACTCACTGTGAGTAGCACTTTAGCTAACAGCTAGCCAACTTTTCATCGTAGCATGTCCGCTGTGTGGAAGCATTTTACACTAAACACCGCAAAACAGCAACGTGCAATGTCTGCAGAGCCATAGCGCCACATTAAATCACGGTCAAGTTAGTTTTACGTTGGAAATTCGAGCTCTGGGGCTTCAGCGGAACGCCACCCTCGCTGAACCGAAACAGGGAGACCGACCGCAGCCAGCTGCGTCCAGTCTGACTCGCTGTCTGACCGTCTCGTAGGAGGGACAGGCTGAGAGCGGCTGACCGAAATCAGAGTGCCTGCCCCGGATTGAACAAGAAAAACACAGCTGAAGCCACAGAGCTCACCGAGAAGTTGCTAAACTTCATCATAATTAATGACCAACAGCTATCAGCTGTAGAAGATGAAAGATTTCACAGCTTGATACTTGCAGCCAACAGTAAACAATCATAAAAAAGCATATTAATTAAAAATCACAAGAAAACTGTATTAAAAAAACAAAACGAAACATAAACAGCTACATTATAAAACAATGTAAAATACTAAAAACAGGAACATGTCTGTGTTGATTTATGCCAAGAACTTAGCAGATGTAAAGCTATTTAATATTGTATTTAATTCATTTATTCATTCATTTAAAAGAGACGAAATAAAACAAATTCATCAAAAAGAAAACATTGAATGAAAAGAGTGCAGAAAGAAGAAAAAAAATTCTTATATCACCCCTTTATAATAAACATTGAACCAGTCCGGCCCTTGGCTTGTAGCAAATTTGTTTTTTTGGCCCTCGGTGTATTTGACTTTGACACCCCTGACTGTTTAATGATGTTTGAGTTATTTACAGCCTCATGGAGACAGGGCTGATGCCTTCTATACTGGGGTGTAAGGTAGATTAATAAAAACAAATGATTTTTGTAAACACATGTAGAAATGCTCTGCTATGAAATCTTTTTAGAAGCTCTAGTGGAGACTGGCCATGATTTATGGTTGTTATAAATTTACAGAGAGTTCCTGTGAGTGCCTGTCTTCACTGATCATCTGTTCGTTCAGCTCATTGTGGCACATCAGAGGAATTATTAAAGCAAAACACAGACGAAAGCAGTTCAGTTTTGGATTTGTTTAATTCACTCTCCTCAAAAAAAAGTTGTGCATTTTGTCATTATTTGTTTATTACTTTATGGGAGAAAAATATATAGTTTTTTTGTAGATTTAAATCGAAATGGCTGGAGCTTTAAACCTAAAACTGTCTGTCAGGATTTTAATAATTTGTTATAATTTTATTGTTGCAACGAGCTAATGTTTGTTGACAGGTGCAGCATTTACCTGTCCTGTATCTCGCTCAAGCACGTTATCGAACCAGCAGCTCAATTCCATCTGATGAATCATTTACAGAATCAGTTTTGAAGCAGGAAGTTGCACCGAGCACAGTTTACTCATTACCTGCTTCTTTTAGCATGTGCTGTCTGACATGGTGGAGCTTTTAATTTTACCAGCTGCTGAACTGTTTTCCTGTTGAACAGAATTATTTGTGGTACAGTACTGTATAGGCACATTTACTTTACACTTTTATGCTGACTCTAAGCTGAAAGCTTGAAAACGAGGCGCTTTGCGGAGGCTTTTGGGAAATCAGCATCTTGCTCGTGGAGTCAGAAGCATCACTCTTCATTCTGTATCTTCAGGATTCAATGTAACTTTCTTCGTGTAATGTAACTTCACTGCTACAATGCTGCTGAAACGAAGCAATTCAGCCTGAGTGAAAATTCTCAAAATGTTTCATAAAATTACAACATTTCCTGTAAAACTTGCAGCTTTACACATCTGATTATAACCATGGAGGGGTTGATTTAATTGTTCACATTTGAACAGTTAATTTTAGGGCTGTTTACTCTGATTTACTGTAGTTTTTAATGATGTCTGAATGTTAAATCTGATGAGTTTTGGAGCAGGCCGTGTGTGTTTGAGCTGTAGGTGGTGCTGCATGTGCTGAGCTGTCATTCTGCTGCTTCAGGGGATGAATACATTCTGTCATTGCAGAAGGAAGTTGCTCTGCTTCAGGAAAGAGGCGGTTCTCTTCTTGTTTCGTGCAGCATCAGCCACTCAGACTGCACTCCTCTCGTCCCTTCATCTGGTGACAGCTTCAGGACTTTGCTCCTCTCTCTGTGTGAACCTGGTTGGACTCTCAGCTCTTTGGATTATGCTGCTGCTCCCACAGGGAGGAGGGAGAAGCTGCCAGGCGTAGAATCAAACTACAGACCCAGCTGAGCTTCTGCAGGAGGAAAGGTGAGCTCAGAAATGTCCAGAATCTGAATACAATTTAAAATCATGTTCTCCTGCGAGTCCCCGTGAGTCAGTTTGGAAGTCAGTTGACTTCTCTTCCTCTTTCTGCATGTCTCTCACTTCTCTTCATCTGAAACATGTGTTAACTCATCCACTGGTTCACTATGAAATGTACATTTTAGAAACTTTTAAATGTAATTCAGCCTTTTCAACAGAGCTTGTTGAATGAAATCACACCGGCTGCACCCCAGTCTGGAGATATTTAGTCATTTTTATTGAAAACAGCAGGTCAAACCCAAATATTTTAATACGTTTTCATTAATTTTTATTCATTTAGTTCAAAATATTACCACATTGTTCTGTTTGAATTGCCTCATTGGTTTGCTGCACGTTTCTTTTCTCTTCAGGGAAGTTCTTCTAAAAGCCTGGCAGGCAAGAAAGAGAGAGGGTAGTGTGTTTATGCACATGCATGTCTGTATGTGTGTGTGTTGCCAGTTAAGCATTAAAGCCATATTTATTTGTCAGGTTGCTTCTGAAGCAGCTGTCTGTAACGAGACATGGTTGACTTATAGAGTCAAGTGCATGACTGTGCACAACACGCATGCACGCTCTGCATCATGGAGGAAGTGTGACAACAGGGCTGAACTGACAGCTACGAGTTAATTAGGAATATTTCCCCCTCACCCATTCATCACGAGTGCTTATATCATAACTGGTGTTTATGGATTTATTTGGATCAATCCAAACAAAAACAATAATCTGATAATGGAGTTTGTTGACAAACATATAACTGTAACATGTCGACTGTATAAAAGATCTCGTTGCTCCAGTTGTTTCATTAAAATGTTGCATGAAAATGGTTTTATCACGTCAGTGATGTGATTTGTAAAGATTATTTTATCTCCACCCGGTCAACATTTCACAATAATTCAGATGAATTAAAACAAGGTTATAGTTAAATATCATGAGCTTTGATGACAGTAAATATCAAATTAATCAAATATTTTCTAATCAATTAACCAAACAGCTCTTTCTGTCTTAACTGGAGTTCAAGAATACTTTTCTTTACCTTGAACTCACTCACTTATTTACTTTTTTGTTTATTTATTTGTTTATTTGTTTAATTATTTATTTAATTATTATTATTTTTTTTTAAATTTGTTTATTTATGTGTTTGTTTGTTTGTTTGTTGGCCAAACAGTTTAATGATGTCCCTTTAGACGTGTTGGGGCGGCCGTGGTGTAGTGGTAATGACAGTCGTCCCCCGATCGGAAGGTTGGAGGTTCGAATCCCGGTTCCCCACACCATGTGTCGTTGTGTCCCTGGGCAAGACACTTAACCCCGAGTTGCTCCCGGTAGGACTGGATGGCGCCTTGCATGGCAGTCTGCCGCTACCGGTGTATGAATGTGTGTATGAATGGGTGGATGGTTGTTATTGTAAAGCGCTTTGGGGCTCCTCACAGGGGGCTGGAAAGCGCTATATAAATAAGCTCCATTTACCATTTGTTAATGAGTAAGTAAGTTAGTAAGTAAAGTTTATTTCTAGAGCGCTTATCACAGACATAAAATCACAAAGCGCTGTAATAAAAATCAACGCTAAAAGTATTACAAGGAATAAAACAAGCATAAAAACTACAAATATAAATCAATAAAAAATACAATATAATCATGACATAAAAGCCCGAGCGAATAAAAGCGTTTTCACTTGTTTGTTTTTTTAAACCTCAACAGAGTCAGCAAAACGAAGCTGCAGGGGCAAACTGTTCCACAGCCTGGGGGCCACTGACTGAAAGGCCCTGTCCCCTTTAGTTTTCATCCGTGTATGTACGTGGAACATCTAAGAAGTTCTGGGTCTGTGATCGAAGGCCACGGGCAGCAGAGTATTTAGTTAAAAGCTGACAAAGATACACAGGAGCCTGGCCATTTAAAGCTCTGTACGTGAGCACAAGGACTTTAAAACGGATTCTAAACTCAACTGGGAGCCAGTGAAGTGAATAAAGAACTGGAGTGATGTGGCAGTATTTACTGGATCTAGTGAGACGTCTGGCAACTGCATTCTGAATCACTTGTAGGCGTGATACAGAAGACTTGTCCAGGCAAATAAAAAGAGCGTTACAGTAGTCCAGACGCGATGATACAAAAGCATGAATAATTTTCTCTAGGTCAACTTTGGAGACCATAGGTAGCCTTTAAAGACCACAGAAGAAACTGTTTTCTCATAAAAGTGTAGGTTTCCCTAATGTGAAGGTTCTAAAGGTTTTTCACTAAAAACTGTTAAAATAAATAATTTGTGCATCCACAATCTGCATTTTTCTTCAGTGAATCACTGAAAGCATCCATCAGAGTAAATGTCTGTAAACTTTGTTGGATGAAGATTATTAATCCAGTAAAACAACAGGAGGGTGTCCTGTTCTACTTCCGGCTCTCGGCAAAGCAGGTCGCATCTCTTTTTGCTCCTCTCCTCCCTAAGTTTTCCTCCTCCCTGCTTTTGCATTTTGTCTTGTCTGTAACTCTTCAGTGCTCACTCGAACCAATTTGAAATGGATTTAATTAGGAGGGCTGTTTCCTCCATTGATAAAAAATTTTTCCACGAAGCGCACCGGACCAGGAGAAGCGGCTTGCCCCTTCGACATGCATGCGGTGGGATACATTATGGACTCGTGGAGCGAGTGGAAGCCAATGTGTCTGACTGTTCTTTCTGTCGAAGACGTGGAAGATTTGTGGATTATTTGGATATTGGTGGCAGCTACTCTGTTTTTTGGCATTGGCGGAGGTTTCTGCTACTGGAAGCTGAGGAAGGCTACCGCGGCGATCAACGCGCGGCGAGACTTCCTGCTCAGCAAGATTATTTGATCCGGGCTATGACCTCAACGTCCCAGCTGTTGTACGAGCTGAACCGCACGATGGGAGCAACGGTGGACAGCCGCGGACCTGCGGTGCATTTTGGGACTCGTTTACAGCCGTCCGGGCTCAATCAGGGCACAGATGGGGATTTGTAGCTCGGAACCTCACATGATTCGGCGATTTGGACCTGAACAGCACCTGGACTTGGAAGGCTGCAGTCAAAAGTACACTGTGGCCTGACCTGAAAATAAATAAAGCGACTAATCTAATCGGGACTCTGAGCGACCTTGAAAAGAAGGCTGTCTGCAAAACTTCTCCTGGAGTCGAAAGCTGTTGAGAACTCGCTGCCCTCCCCCCTCCCCCCAGAGGTCTCTGTGTGTGCGTTCGGATGGAGCCGAGCTGAGCCATCTGCAAGACTGTGCTTATCTGAAATGATTACTCACGGACTAAATCTCCCTGCTTGTCGTCATCACATGCAACATGTCTTGTCTTTATTCGTGCTAAAGCTGGTAGAGTTTTTTGGACTTTATCATAGAGTGTCCTAAGACAAAATGTGATAGATTCTTTTTTGAATACCATGATTACCCGACTGTATGTTCCTTTTTCCATATCTGATTGTTGGCGGCGTGGTTTTATACTGCTGCGGCTTCCG
>JBBPBX010001420.1:29394-32971 GCA_038048925.1 Garcialebias charrua
AGTTTGATACAAGCTAGTTTGCTAGCCTGTTTGATCCAAAATGGTCGCCTCACCTAATGAGCTTGTTTGATCCAAAATGGCCACCTCACCTTATGAGTATGTTTGATTCAAATTGGCCACCTCACCTAATGAGCTTGTTTTATTCAAAATGGCCGCCTCACCTAATGAGCTTGTTTTATTCAAAATGGCCACCTCACCTAATGAGCATGTTTGATTCAAAATGGCCGCCTCACCTTATGAGCTTGTTTGATTCAAAATGGCCGCCTCACCTAATGAGCTTGTTTTATTCAAAATGGCCGCCTCACCTAATGAGCTTGTTTTATTCAAAATGGCCACCTCACCTAATTAGCATCCTGTGCTCCAGCATCAATGTGTGGCATTGAGGCTGCACAGTTGCAGAGAGGAAAGCTGTGCAGAGAGTGGTGAAGGCTGCACAGAAGTCTGTTGGAGTCAGTCTCCCCACCATCACAGACATTTACACCTCCAGATGCAGAAAAAGAGCCACCTGCATCATGAAAGACCTCACTCACCCAGCACACTCACTCTTTGCCCCACTCCCCTCAGGACGGAGGTTGAGGAGCATCAAATGTAGAACCACTAGACTGAGGAACAGCTTCTACCCTGAGGCTGTTAGACTCATGAATAAATAAATAATAAGAATAATCACTGCAAAATATCACATCATGCTGATGCTGATCTGTTTTCTTGTTGCTATGTTCATTTGTGACCATCTGCTCATACAGACTCATGTTCGTGCTGCTGTTTATAATGATGTTTTTCCACTACATTAGAGCTTAAGGTATTACTAGTTGATGTTTTTCTTAGTTAATTCTAGATGTTATTACTGTTTTTCTCTTGCATTTGTTGTTGGATGTAACTGGGACCCCGTGTACATAATCTCGTTTTCATCACATGTACCACATGCGGTGCAAATGACAATAAAGACTCTCTGACTCTGACTCTGACTCTCTGATATACATACCAATGGACGTGATAATGCTAATTCAATCTCGCAAGTCGGGGACCACCTGTACAATCCCGCCACCTTCAGATAAAAGTGGCCAACACAGGTAGTTCTTGACTTGCGGCGGCTTCAACTTACGGCGTTTCAGCTATACGAACCGGCGTAGAAATGGAACTTGTTCGTAAGTTGGGGATCACCTGTACAATCCCCCTTCAGATAAAAGTGACCAATGCAATCCCGCCTTGACCGTGGAATAGGTGACAGGTGACAGGACTTGCAGTCTCCCCTAGCAACTTCATCTGCCATAGCAACTGATTCTGTAGTCTGTGATGTAAATGGCCTCATATACATACCAATGGACGTGATAATGCTCCTTCAAACTGTCATTTTACAGTCTCCCATGGGAGCTATAGGTAAAATATGTACAAGTACATATGTTTGGTAGTCCTAGTGTTAAACATGGTGTTCGTTATGGACAATCCATGACGAGCACAGAAGTCCAATAACAGAACACCACTCTGGTTCAGATCAGGGGGGCCGTTCCTCCCAACCACACCCCTCCAGGTCTCACTGTCATTGCCCACGTGAGCGTTGAAGTCCCCCAGTAGAACAAGGGAGTCCCCAGGAGGCGCACTCTCCAATACCCCCTCCAAGGACTCCAAAAAGGGTGGGTAGTCTGAGCTGCCGTTTGGTGCATAGGCACAAACAACAGTCAGAGCCCGTCCCCCCACACGTAGGCGAAGGGAGGCTACCCTCTCGTTCACCGGGGTGAACCCCAACGTACAGGCACCAAGATGGGGGGCAACCAGTATGCCCACTCCTGCTCGGCGCCTCTCACCAGGGGCAACTCCAGAGTGGAAGAGTGTCCAACCCCTCTCAAGGAAACTGGTTCCAGAGCCAGAGCCATGCGTTGAGGTGAGTCCGACTATTTCTAGTCGGAAACTCTCAACCTCACACACTAGCTCAGGCTCCTTCCCCACCAGAGAGGTGACATTCCATGTCCCAATGGCCAGCTTCTGTAGCCGAGGATCAGACCGCCAGGGTCCCCGCCCTCGGCCACCACCCATCTCACATTGCACCCGACCCCTTTGGCCCCTCCCACAGGTGGTGAGCCCATGGGAAGGGGGACCCACGTCTCCTCTTCGGGCTGTGCCCGGCCGGGCTCCATGGGTAAAAGCCCGGCCACCAGGCGCTCGCCAGCGTGCCCCACCTCCAGGCCTGGCTCCAGAGTGGGGCCCCGGTGACCCGCGTCCGGGCGAGGGAAAACTTAGTCCATTAATTGTACTCATCATAGGGGTTTTTGGGCTGCACTTTGTCTGGTCCCTCACCAACTTTATTGTCAAAACTGCAATATGTACAGGACATACACAGGATGGAAATTGCATTTCTCTCTGTCCCTCGGTGCAACAGTAAATATTTAAACACTAAAACACTGAAACATTTAATAAACATAAGCATAAAATGAAATAATAAAAGTGTAATACTGTCCTGAGTTTTTGCATAGTAGTTTTTGCATAGTAGTAGTATGAAAGTATGAAAAGTTACACCAACACTAAAACACTAAACATTTAATAAACATAAGCATAAAATGAAATAATAAAAGTGTAATACTGTCCTGAGTTTTTGCATAGTAGTTTTTGCATAGTAGTAGTATGAAAATATGAAAAGTTACACCAACACTACCGTTATAAGGAGATGGTCGTGGATTTCAGAGGGGGCAAACACACCTACCCCCCTCTGCACTTGGGAGGATCTGCAGTGGAAGTGGTCTCCAGCTACAAGTAATTGGGTGTACACATGAATGATAACCTCAGCTGGAGCAACAACACCACCAGCCTGATCAAGAAAGTTCATCAGAGACTACTTCCTCAGACGGCTGAGACGAGCTGGTCTGAGCAGCCCAGTCCTCACCTCCTTCTACAGGTGTGCAGTGGAGAGCATCCTGTGCTCCAGCATCAACGTGTGGCATGGAGGCTGCACAGCTGCAGAAAGAAAAGCTCTGCAGAGAGTGGTGAAGGCTGCACAGAAGATGTTGGAGTCAGTCTCCCCACCATCACAGACATTTACACCTCCAGATGCAGAAAAAGAGCCACCTGCATCATGAAGGACCCCACTCACCCAGCACACTCACTTTTTGTCCCGCTCCCCTCAGGAAGGAGGTTGAGGAAGATTAGGTGTAGAACCACTAGACTGAGGAACAGCTTCTACCCTGAGGTTGTTACTCATGAGCATCTAACCAGAAAAACCAGCATCATACATTAAATGGAGATTTGCCATTTTAGCTCTGCTGCTGATTATCCATGCTGCTGATCACTTGCCTTAAAGCTGCTCTATTCATACCCATCTACTCACAACACACTCATGTTCAGGCTGTTGTTTAATACACATATTATTTTACATTATTAGTGTTTATGTATTTTATCCTTGTAACCGTTTCTTTTTACACTTCATATTTTTGCCATTTTGGGTGTAACTGGGACCATGAGTATGTAAGTTCGTTCTACCTCATGTACCATATGTGATGAGAATGACAAATAACCTTGAATCATTTCTCAGTGCCTGTGTGACGTGCAGTGAACTTGTTTAAATTTCGAGGTATTAACTTGTAATAAT
>JBBPBX010001420.1:38788-65876 GCA_038048925.1 Garcialebias charrua
AGAAAAAGTAAAAAATTAACAGCAATATTTTTGTTTATTTAGCCTTTAATAAGAAAAAATAGGTTTTATTTTTCAAAGTCATATTTTTACCATGTTATTCATACATTTATAAATGTCATAGTTCCAAACTAAATATTTAATTAAATATTTAGTTTACAAACTAATACTGTACTTAACTTGCAATATAAATATTTAGTTAATAAACTAAATATTTAGGTGTAAAATGAATGTTTAATTTTCAAACTAAACATTTAATTTCTAAGCTAAACATTTAATTTCCAAAGCAAATATTTAATTTGCTAACTAAATATTTAACTCTGATCTAAATATTTAACTTGCAATCTAATTATTTAGGAGCTCAGACCAAAAATATTTAGCTTGCAAGTTAAATATTTAGATCAGAGTTAAATATTTAGTTGCAAATTAAATGTTTAGTTTGGAAATTTAATATTTAGCTTGGACAATAAATATTTAATTTACACGTAAATTTTTAGTTTACTTGCAATTTAAGTATTTAGTTTGTAAACTAAATATTTAACTTGTAAATTAAATATTTAGTTGGGAACTATGACATTTATAAATGTATGAATAACATGGAGAAAATATGACTTTGAAAATGAAAAAAAAAAATCTTACTAAAGGCTAAATATTCCAAAATATTGCTGTTGATTTTTTACTGTGTTGCAAACGGCACCCCATACAAAATGCCTGAAATTCCCTTTTTTCTATCAAAACACATCTGAGTGTCCAGACTGTTGGATAGTAAAATAAACAAAATCCAAACAGGGAAGTTTACTTGAAAAAACAGGACCTGATACAAACCTGAAAGTTATGCACCATAACTCATGTTCCCTGAAGGAAGGGAACGAGGTGCAACATACTTGCTATGGGAATTGCGCCCCTGCGCGATTACCTGAAGGAATACACTCACGCCTTTACGGCTAGGGGCGTCACTGCCGCGCCAGAGGCCCCGCCCTCTTGCTACTTAAGCGGCGTGCACCCCTCCATCTTCCTCTGAAAAGTGCACTTCACCGAGCTTTCAGCATTGAAAAGGGCCAGTTATGTTGCACCTCGTTCCCTTCCTTCAGGGAACATGAGTTATGGTGCATAACTTTCAGTTCCCTTTCAGTCATGTTCTCTCGGTGCAACATACTTGCTATGGGAACGTAATCCATTCACGCCCTTGAAATGCTCAGTAAAATGCATGCTAGAGTGAACGTCTGCCTCTGATCAGTAGGCATCCCAAGGCTACTTTCTACTGAATGTTAGAAAGAACAGCCTGAGTGACGTCACCTGCAGTAACATCCAAACTGTAATGCCTTGCAAAAGTATTCAAGGAGCTCCAATTCGCAGCAGCGCAGATGTCTGCAACTGGTACACCCTTGAACAATGACCAGGAAGTGGCAAGGCCCCTAGTGGAGTGAGCATGCACTCCAGAGGGTGCCTGCTGACCTTTGCTACTGTAGGCCCTCTTAATGGCCTCAGTCACCCAGTGTGAGAGGCGTTGTTTTGATAGGGCTCTCCCGGTAGCAGGTGCTGCAAAGCAGACAAACAGTTGATTTGTTCTTCTCCATTCGGCTGTTCTCTGCATGTAGGTGCGTAAAGCCCTCACTGGGCAGAGAGCCGACAGCCTTTCCTGATCCTGGTTCAGGACAGAGGCAGGTGGAAAAGAGGAGAGATCAAAGTCTAGACTCCTATAGTTCAGGGTCCAGACCTTGGGGGTGTATGCGGGATTAGGCCTCAGTGTGACCTTTGACCCGTCTGGGGCGAATCTGGTACACATTGGATGTACAGATAATGCGTGGAGGTCACCCACGCGTTTCGCCGAGCAAAGTGCCAGGAGTAAGGCCGTTTTATAAGATAGTAGATCTATCGTAGTCTCACTCAATGGCTCGAATGGGGGGTCGCATAGAGCCCCCAAGACCAAACCGAGGTCCCAACCAGGAGTCAGGATCCTGCTAGGTGGTTTAGACCGAAGAACACCCTTCATAAATCTTATTATGATTGAGTGTGCTCCAGGTGTCCTGTTTCCCCAGCCTTCATGACAAGCAGAAATAGCTGAAAGGAAGACTTTAATCGTTGAATGAGAACGACCCTTCTTCAAGAGATCCTGAAGGAAGGTCAGGATTTGGACAAGGTTGCATGCATAAGAAACAATATTTCTTTCTGAGCACCAGGCCTTGAAAATACGCCATTTCTGAGCGTATAAAGATTGTGTTGACCCTCTACGAGCATTCTGTATGGTTAATACCACGTTTTCCGGCAGGCCTGCCACCATCAGCCTGTTCCTTTCAGCCGACAAGCTGAGACTTTTGGCAGTTTTTGGCCTGGGTGGCCGCAGCGCCTCCTCTGGTGATCCAGAGGCCAACAGCCCCTGGGGGTCCACCAGGTTTGGGAGGAGGCAGCTTGTCCCTGAGTTGTCCTGCTCAGGGATAATTGAGGACGGGTACAACCTGTTATCTCCATTAGACAGGTTTGGAGGAGTATTATTATTATCTTCCTCCAAATTATGGAGCTGCAGGCCATGTAGGCGAGCAGACCTCCTTACTCCAGTCCTTTTAGTGGAGTGGCCTAGACCATTGGCCCTTGGCTTCAATGAAGCTCTGGTGCCAGGCAAACTGACCGGATCCCGAATTAATTTTAAAGACAGCTTTGGATCAGCACGTAGAGGCAGGTCACGTGCTACCTGACTGCTGCATGGGCTTTGCGTGTCTCTCGTTAATAACAAAGGAGCATCCGCCACACGAGAGCGTGGGGGGAGGGTTCCTTTCAGCCTTGGTGATAAAGAGTGCAGTTCCCTTCGAACAACAGGAAGAGGAATCTGATTACACTCAGACTTGTTTTTGTCCACAGCCAGCTGAACACAGCTTCTGTGAAGGTGTGAAGTTCTAAGCTATGTGAGGGCGTCTGAAGCAGCCCCCCGTCGAGAGACGTTGTTGACTCGGCTCCTTGAGCTGCGGCCACGTCACGTGCCCGTCTGTTTGGTGTATTGGCTGTCTCGCCTTTGACAATGGGGCGAGAGCCTAAACACGTGACCCTCCTCACCTGCCTCTGTAAGGGGCAAGGAGGGTGTTTACAGACGCCACTGTGTCTGCTCACCGCAGATGAAACAGAAGCAGTCTGCCGGGGCTTATTAAATAATCTAATACCCCGTGGGCCGTGAGGGAGGGGGGGGACCCCTCCCTTTATGACGGCATGCAGGTCAGAGGGACCTGCTTTGCTGGGAGAAGTTGTGTTTTTTTTTTTGAGTCAGTAAAACAGAGAATTGCTGTTTCATGATTTTATTTGTGCTTACGTGACATGACGTATATGATTTTAAGTCACTCACAGCAGAGAGGGCATGATTGGTGCATGCTGAAAATAAACCAGCTTTTTGTACTATGTTACAAACAAAGTCTGGGTTTAGGTGGATCATTCCCGTTACCACGTGGGCGGGTGACCGTGTAACATGAAAACGTGAGCTTGGTTCATCAGGTCCGTTTCTGTCTGTCGTCGTGATTCGCCGAAGAGGCCATGTGTTTGGACATTTGGCGAGGGACAAACCTGTTCTTGCTCCAAGCGTGCTCGGTACAAGGAGAGCCCGAAGGGGGTCTCTGCCTGGACTCTTCCTCGTACGCTGGCCGCTTTTGCGGTGGGACACGCGTCGTCGAGTGGTGCCTGGACTGGGCAGGTCTTCCCCCCGCATTTTCTCTTGGGGGGGGCAAAGCTTCTACGGGGGATGCCCACCCGGAGAGCCTCCGCCTGTTTGCGTCTTTGGTCCAGTTTCGTCTGAATCC
Organism: Garcialebias charrua; assembly: GCA_038048925.1. Classification (NCBI taxonomy): domain Eukaryota; kingdom Metazoa; phylum Chordata; class Actinopteri; order Cyprinodontiformes; family Rivulidae; genus Garcialebias; species Garcialebias charrua. The sequence continues at coordinate 42,565 of JBBPBX010001420.1, forward strand.
GATCCAAAGCTTTACCAAACAGCCCTTCCGGCTGTATCGAGTGATAGAGAAAAGGCACCTTTTGTCCCTTGGGTAAGTCCGTTAGTGTCATCCAGAGATGGCAGGTCGCAATGACCACTTCCGCCATCCCTCTGCCTTGAGCAACCGCAGCAGTCCCCATCATTCGGAGCACAAAGTCAGTTGTTCTGCGGGCTTCCTCCAGCAATTCGGCAGCCGCCTGCTTGTCCGTTGCCACGTGAAGCTGCTGAAGCTTTTCTGCCATGTAGGCTTGCATCAGCGCGGACGCGTTCATGGCGTGCGCCGCGAGTCCCTGAGCCCTATAGCATTTCTCGAGGAGAGATGCCGAAGCCCAGTAGGCCCTGCTAGGGAGAGTTGGTTTTGTTGCTGAAGAATTTGGAGCCAGGTGAGACGCCAGAGTGTCCTCGATTTGAGGCACGTTAGCTAAACCCACCTCGTCCATCCCGTCCACGTCGAGAAATTGTGAGAGGGGTAGAAGCATAGGGGCTCGTGGGTGAGTCCAGGTGCGTGTCAGTTCCGTGAGGAAGTCTAGGAACACAGGCATCCTCTGCCTCGTGGCAGCCTGCTGCTTCGAATAAAAGTAATTTCCCGCTAGCCTCGTAACCTGTTGGCGAAGAGGGGGTTTGGGCCAAGGCACTTGTAGTGCGTCCGCTGCTCTGTGGCACAGTTCAAACAGAGCAGGGATGGAGAGGGCCGTGTCCGGGAGCGCGGGTAGGGGGGTCTGGGCGAGTGCGTCACCCTGATCCTCCAGCTCTACGTCCGCCTCCTCCATTGAAAATTCACCCGAGGCCAAGATGGATAACTCGTCGTCGTTCATCATGTCCCGGGTGTCGAATTCGACAGTCAGGGCCTCCATGGTGGCCAGCGCGTCAGGGGTGTCACCCCATTCAACTGACAATGTTGTCGTGTAGGGCCATGCTCTCCACCTCAGGTGTGGTGGTGAGAGGCTCCGTGGTGTCTGCGTCCGCAGACGTGGCCGAGGTCCCCATGGCTTTGGCGACAAGTTCGACCCGATGCCGCAGCACCACATCCATCATGATGCTGCAGTGTGGGCAAAAATCGGGTGCGTCCAACGCAGGTTTTGCATGAAGCATTCCCAGGCAGACTGGACAGGCCTCGTGGGTGTCCGTTGCTGCGAGATAAAAGCCACAGCCACTTGGGCAGGCGCGCAAGGTGGGGCTCGCCGCCGCAGTGGTCTTCCTTGGAAGTTTCGCTTTCCGCTTTCCCTTCTCCGGAGCCATTCTGTCCGAGACGAGGCGAGCGAGTCCTTCCAGAATTTTCCTTCTTCTTTCTTGAGATGTCTCCTCCGTCGTGTTGCTTTCGCTGGCCAGCCCGCTAGCTTGACTTAGCGAGGCACCCTCCTTTTTTTATGGCGTAGTTAGCGCCGTCGCGAAGCAATCTGTAGAGAGAGGAGAGAAAACTTTGGGGTTAGGTGGAAAAATGCTGGACTAGGCTTGCTAGTCCAGCAGTACGCAGGAAATAATTCTCTGTGTGCTCTGTGTAGGGAGCGAGCTCACCTCGAATGAGCGATGGAAGCACCAGAGAAGTCCCGCGAAGAGGTAGTTCAGGTTTAAGCGAGGTGAAGGGCAAAAAAGAGGAAGATGGAGGGGCGCACGCCACTTAAGTGCCACCCGGCCACCTCCGCTTAAGGCGGGGGCGGCCGTGGCACAGTGGTAATGGCAGTCGACCCCCGATCGGAAGGTTGGAGGTTCGAATCCCGCGTCCGCCCACCAAGTGTCGTTGTGTCCCTGGGCAAGACACTTAACCCCGAGTTGCTCCCGGTAGGTCTGGATGGAGCCTTGCAAGGCAGGCTACCACTACCGGTGTATGAATGTGTGAATGAATGGGTGGATGGCTGGTATTGTAAAGCGCTTTGGGGCTCCTCACAGGCTATATAAATAAGCTCCATTTACCATTTAAGTAGCCAGAGGGCGGGGCCTCTGGCGCGGCAGTGACGCCCCTAGCCGTGAAAGGTGTGAGTGTATTCCTTCAGGAAATCGCGCAGGGGCGCAATTCCCATAGCAAGTATGTTGCACCGAGAGAACATGACTGAAAGGGAACAGGAGTTGAGTTCAGATGACGGCCTGACAGCAAATAGTAAGCTTGTGACAGCAGGTGATCCCTCATGAGACGCACGTGAATGGGACGAGCAGAACTGCAACTATAAATATAAAACTACAACATTTAAACGTGTAATGACTATAAATGAAAACAGGGAGTCATTTGGACACCACAAACTGAAAAACACGCATTTACCAAAAATACATAAAAAATACAAGAAACACCCCAAAGCCCAACACCCTGATTGTTTAAATAAAATCCATCCTCTGGTGCATGAGATATTTTGCTAACAGACAAAGAAAGACATTTCTGTCCATTCATGGCAGCAAGTAATACATTTTTTTTTTTTAAGTTTTTACTTTTTGTAAATAGGTTTATTTAAGAAAAGATCATTACTTCTTCAGGTTAAATAGGTTCCAGGTGCGTTCAGATATTAAAGCGTCTCAGAGTCCATCAGGAGCTCAGCAATCTTGTTTTACTAGCGTTTATCAAGCCCTTACTTTCTGCAGTCTTTATCCTCTCCAACGGTGCCGAGCCGGCAGCCGAGGCCCAGCTCACCGCTGGTCAATCAGTTGGAAACTATTTGTGGAAGCTGTGCTTCCCACAATCATTGGTTTTTGCTCCCAAGCTCTAATTAACATGGCTCGATATCGAGCGTTACCTAAACAAAGATAAATAACGCTTGCTTTATCTCACGCTTCTTTCTCCGAACTGAAGCAATGGCAGCATTGGCAGTTCCTGCTGAACAGGACTTCTGATTTCCTCAGATCAGACGGAGGAAAACCGTTCAACAATCAGCTGCTCAAATGACCCGTGGTGGGAAGACGACCTTGAATCTCAAAACGTTCAGATGTATCCGTTTATGAAGGTTCATATCACATCAGTTAACATTTAAACTGCGAATTCACGAGTGCAAAGCTTTTGAATTGACTTTTTATTCTTAAGGTAAACAACTATGAATTTTTATGGATTAATTTAAACACCAATGTGTTGAACAAAAAAAGACAAACATCCTATAAATACAGTACATTGTAGCATGTGAAGAAGGAGAAACAAACTGATCTGCAAGCAGTTGCCTTTAATCCTTCGAGCGTCAAAACCAGAAAACAGAATGAATGAATTTACACACGAACACTTCTTCTTCTTCACCTGGCAAAACCTGGGGAGCACCTCGCTGGCTCCTCCTACTGGGTGAGAGAGAGATGAGGCCACATACCTCACCAACACACCACACAGCCCCCCCCCCCGAACACCCAGAAGGGCAAATACAAAACATATCAGTCTCTCACAGGGGGCCTAATCAACCTGCCGAACCGACTGCGTCGACTCGGGGGCGGAGAAACAGCTGGCACCCGTGCAGGAACAACATTTTGTGCCACAGGGGGAGGAACACAGTTGGGGGGAGAAAACGGAAGATGGGGTCGAGCAGGAGGGCGGCCGCGTCTAGGAACCTGAGCCGGCAACACCTCTTCATCAACCAACACATAGGCTGGCTTCAGGCGGTCCACTGTAACCAGCTCTCTACGCCCACCCATGTCTAAAACAAAACTTTTCGCGCCCCTTTCGAGCACCCGAAACGGCCCGTCATACGGAGGCTGGAGGGGCGAACGGTGGGCGTCACGTCGCACAAAAACAAAACGGGCAGACTGGAGTGCTGTGGGCACAAACGCCTGCGGGAAACAATGGTGCACAGGACCCGGAACCAAAAGACTACTCTGCGAATAGGGGTCCACCGCTTCGGGGAACCGTGGAGCGGCAGCGTCTAACAAAAACTCCCCTGGGATTCGTAAAGGCTGACCAAAAACCAACTCGGCTGATGAAGCGTTGAGGTCCTCCTTAGGAGCTGATCGCAACCCAAGCAGCACCCACGGCAAACGCTCCACCCAGCCAACGTCTGTTAGCGCAGCACGTAACGCCGCCTTAAGAGACCGATGGAAACGTTCAACCAACCCGTTAGCCTGAGGGTGGTAGGCGGTAGTGCGATGCACCTGCACCCCCAAGGAGCGCGCCATCTCGGACCAGAGCCCTGAAATAAACTGGGGACCTCTGTCTGAAGTGATGTCCGAGGGCACACCAAAACGGGCAACCCAAGTGGAGAGGAACGCACCAGCCACGTCGGAGGTAGTTGTGGAAGAAAGAGGAACGACCTCCGGCCACCTGGTTGTGCGGTCGACCACTGTAAGCAGGTGTGTGAAACCCCGTGATGGGGGCAGGGGACCAACTAAGTCCACATGCACGTGGTCAAAACGCTTGGCTGGAATGGGAAATGGTTCCAGTGGTGCCTTAGTGTGCCGGTGCACCTTGGCACGCTGACAAGCCACGCAAGCCGCTGCCCAACTCCTCACCTCTCTGCGTAAACCAGGCCACACAAAACGTGCGCTGACTAGTTTCACAGACGCGCGCACACCTGGGTGCGAGAGAGAGTGAACAGAGTCAAAAATGCGGCGGCGCCAACCTGATGGAACCACTGGGCGTGTCCGGCCTGTGGAAACGTCACACAGGATCAAAGGACCGCCCTCTCCCAATTTGACCTCCTCTAGCTTAAGCCCTGAAACGCCGGCACGAAGGGCAGTTATATCAGCGTCTCCCGGTTGGTCAGCGGCCATGGCAGAAAAATCTACCCCGAGGAGCACAGGACAAACGAGCACCCGTGACAGACAGTCTGCCACTGAGTTGGATTTTCCAGCCACATGGCGGACGTCCGTTGTAAACTCTGAAATGGCCGCCAAGTGCCGTTGCTGACGCGCTGACCAGGGCTCCGAAACTTTAGACATTGCAAACGTGAGTGGTTTGTGGTCCACATAAGCCGTAAACGAACGACCCTCCAGCAAAAAACGAAAATGCCGTGTAGCTAAGAATAGCGCCAACAACTCGCGGTCAAAAACGCTGTACTTGCGCTCGCAGTCCCGCAATTTACGGCTGAAAAATGCCAACGGCTGCCATGCGTCGCCAACGCGTTGCTCTACAACGGCCCCCACAGCTATATCTGAAGCATCAGTTGTCAACGCAATCGGGGCCTCTGAATCTGGATGGGCTAGGAGTGCCGCGCTAGCTAACGCGGACTTAGCACCATCAAAAGCAGTGATCCGGTCCGGGGTCCAAACCACTGTGTCAGTCGCCTTCCTCGAGCGCAGGGCCTCGTAGAGAGGCTGCAGGAGATGGGCTGCATTGGGAATGAACCTGTTGTAAAAGTTCACCATGCCCAAAAACTCCTGCAACTTTTTAACCACCAGAGGACGTGGGAACTCTGCCACCGCCTGCACCTTGGCAGGCAATGGAACTGCACCCTGCGCGGAAATTCGATGACCTAAAAAATCGATCACCGGTAAACCAAACTGGCACTTAACCGGATTAATGATCAAGCCATGTGCATCCAAGCGCTGAAAATTTTCTTTCAGGTGCAACAGGTGCTCCTCGGTTGACGAGCTGGCCACCAAAATGTCGTCCAGATAGACAAACACAAAATCGAGGCCACGTAACACGGAGTCCATCAGCCTTTGAAAAGTCTGTGCTGCCCCCTTTAGTCCAAACGGCATGCGGAGGAACTCAAAAAGCCCAAAGGGGGTGATTACTGCAGTTTTAGGTACATCGCTGGACTGCACTGGGACTTGATGGTAGCCGCGCACCAGATCCACCTTAGAAAAAATGGAAGCACCCGACAACCGAACAGAAAAGTCCTGAATGTGCGGAATGGGGTAGCGATCAGGCGTCGTCACGTTATTTAAACGGCGAAAATCGCCACATGGGCGCCACGACCCGTCTGCTTTTGGTACCATGTGAAGGGGGGAGGCCCACGGGCTGTTAGAGCGTCTAACAATACCCAACCTCTCCATGGTACCAAACTCCTCTTTAGCGATGGCCAGTTTAACAGCGTCGAGGCGGCGTGCACGTGCGAAAACGGGCGGTCCCGTAGTAGGGATGAAATGCTCGACCCCGTGTTTAGTTTCTGAAGAGGAAAAAGCAGGTGTAGTTAAAGAGGGGAATTCTGCCAACAAACCTTGAAAAACATCTCCTGAAACTAAAACATTAGCATGAGTTAGCGGCCCAGCCCCCCCAGACACACATGGGAAAGTTGCAAAAGTTACAGCGTCAATAAGTCTGCGGTTAGCAACATCTACTAACAGTCCATGAGCACATAAAAAATCTGCACCGATAATAGGAACAGTCACTGAGGCAACAACAAAATCCCACTCAAACTCACGACCATGGAAAGAAACTGTTGCCCGTCTAGTGCCAAAAGTTCCAATGGGAGAGCCGTTAGCAGCAGTTAGCAGTGGGCCACTGCCTCGGCCTGCTAATTCAGGTCCAACAGGGTGGACCAAACTCTTCTGGGAACCAGAGTCAACCAGAAAACGACGTCCTGACAGGGAGTCTGTGACGAAGAGCAGCTCACCTCGCTCGCCAGCGCCCACAGCTGCTACTGAGCGCCGGCTTCCTCGTTTCCCGACACCCATGCACATGGTGGGATGCAGCGCTTAGCTTTGTTTGCGAACCTCCGGTGGTAGAAACAAAGGGAGCTCCCCCGCCGAGTTCGCGCGCCAACAGCTGAAACCGCCGCTGGCTCCTCCATCTCCATCTGCTCCGGCTCCACCGATGTACTCTGCACCGCGAACCGTCTGGTAGCCAGCAGGACCCGGTCCGCCTCCTCCGCCAAACCCCGGTAATCACCGGTAGATAAACAAGGGGAATTGGCCAAAGTAGCCCTCACTTGCGACGGAAGCTGGCGCAGGAAAATGTGAGGGAAAAGGAAACCCCCGTCGTCTGAACCAAGTAGCGACAGCATTTTGTCCATCATGTTCACAGCCGTGCCGTCACCCAAACCCGGCAGCGATAGCAGTTTATCAGCCCTCTCAGTTGAAGTCAAAGTGTACCTTCGAAGCAGAAACTCTTTGAGGGCGCCATATTTGTCCACGTGCGGCGGGTCGCGCAGCAGCGGCATGGCTTTGCGGGTTGACTGCATATCCAGAGCTGACACGACCAAGAAGTACCTGGTTTCATCTGCGTTCACGCCTCGGAGGCGAAAGAGTGCCTCGATGTGCTGGAACCACGAAACCGGGTCGCTCTGCCAGAACTCCGGGAGCTTAACACTCGCTGCGGAAACAGAGTCGGCTGGGGTCGGCTGCAACAGCTGGGCAGACGTCGCGGCTGCGGGGTCCGACGAAGAAACAACATCCTCGTCTGATCTTGACATATTTCACGCGGGTCACCACTGTAGCGTGTGAAGAAGGAGAAACAAACTGATCTGCAAGCAGTTGCCTTTAATCCTTTGAGCGTCAAAACCAGAAAACAGAATGAATGAATTTACACACAAACACTTCTTCTTCTTCACCTGGCAAAACCTGGGGAGCACCTCGCTGGCTCCTCCTACTGGGTGAGAGAGAGATGAGGCCACATACCTCACCAACACACCACAACATAAATAAATAAATAGAGCATCTTTGTCAGTTTTTTTTTTAAGGAGAGACCACCTCAGTGAATTTATACAGCTCACATCATTAGTAGGCACCAAAAGCATTTAACTTTTTAATTATTTGCTGTAAGGCTTTATGTTCTTTTGGTATCAGGATGTCAAAGCTGATCTGGTCTTTATCAGGTTCTGAAAAGGTTCTTGTTTAACTTCTGGAGAACAGAAACACCAGATTCCACCGAGTCAAACTGCAGTCCTGCTGCTTCCAACTGGACCTCAGAGGTTCAGGATGAGGAGCTGCTGATCCTCAGGGAGATTACCTCAGATCCGGAACATCCAGGTGTGTGTCAACACAACACCAAGATGGAAAAACATCAGCAATGACCTGAAAAAAGCAGCTGCTGCTGCTGGTCAATCTGGGCACGTCAAAGGTCATTTCCAAACAGTCTGGAGTCTATTGTTCTGCAGAGAGAAAGATTATTCACAAAGAAAACATTTCAGACAGCTGATTCACCCTGAAGGTCAGACCATGCAGTGACTCTACAGGCCTCAGTCTGCAGGTAAGAGGCCAAAGGTCATGACCTTGTCTCGCAAAAAAAATAAAAAACATGGCAGCTTGAATTAGATTTGGAAAGTTTCATCTGAAGGAACAACAAGACTTCTATACCAGAACCGACCGGACCAGAGGACAGATGTTTACCCAAAATGCACTGCAGCAAACAGCTCCCCCCAACTCTCAGCAAGGTGGTGGAGGGCTGATGGTTTGGACAACAGAGCTCAAAAAGAACAGAACCAAGGTGCTGCAACGGTCCAGTCAGAGTCCAGATCCTGGCTCTGACTGAAACACTGTGGATGACCTTCAGAGAGCTCAGCAGAACCCCCTGAAGGTGAACTAAAGGGGGGTGGATTTTCACCTTCCAAACAACACTGACACATATTTGTGTTATCGGGGACCAGCTGGTCTTCATGCAGCTTGTCATATGATTCTTGTATTTATTATTATTCCTTCACATCTTGCAGCTTCCAGTCTTGGATCCTTTGGGCGTTTCTTCCTCTTGACTCAGATTTGTTTCTGTCCAAGCTGAAGGAGTCCTGGAATTTGAATTTCTTCTGAGGAGGATACAGCTTTTTGCAGACAAAAAGGGAAATTCCACATTTTTACAACTAACCCACTATCAGAAGAAGGTTTGGTTTCATGAAAGTGAACAGATGAGCAGCAGTTCAGCATCAGCTATAAATATCCAACAATCCAGCTGCAGAAAATGCCTCCGAACAAACCAGGTCTAAAAATACAGTGATTTAAGAAAGAATGGTGCCATCATGGCTCACTTTTCCAGAGCTCTGCTTTAAGAACTGAAAATTATTTTACCACAGCTATGCAGTGAAGTGGCACTTTAGCATGGCAGCAGCCTGGAGCTCTAAAATAAAAAGCATTCACTGAGACCAACAGCCAGTTACACTCATTTTTACAGTTTTTCTTTTTGTTTGTTTTGTCACAAACACATCACAGAGCTATTGGCAACTGTTTATCATAGTTAAAATTTATATTTGTTCATATTTAAGTGACGATTAAACCACTCAGGTTTACTGCTCTAGAAGTGTTTTCAATAAGGTTTTATTAAAGTTTGTTGTAACAGCATGGTAGTGCCGTAAGACGGACAGTTGGATCAGAACAAATTATTTTATTTCCATGTGATTGTAGGCACGCAGCTGTTTGCATCACTGATGGAAGATGACAGACACCACACGCTGGTGGAGAAGCTCGCCCGTCCAGGACAACGCCTGCAGCAGCTCTGCTCAGAAACCCCTCTGTTCTAACAATTAAAGGAATTGATTTTTCTTCTTCCAATATATATGTTTCTGTAGAAAAACACAGATCAGGTCACCTGGATCCTTCAGGTGCACAAAGAACAACGCACATCTGAAAGGGATCACACTTTGGATAATTGAAACAAATAAAGTGTTCAAATGATTGGGCTGCACAGTGGCTAAGTGGCTGGCACAGGACAATGGTCCATGGTTCAAGCCCTGGACTGGACAGTGGTCTTTCTGTGTGAAGTTTATATGGGTTTTCTCCACAGTCCCAAAAGCTGCGTGTTATATGTTACATCTGTGATCTCACTGCAATTAGCAGGTTAAATAAAATAAATGTAGCTTTATTTTCATTTTATTATAGAAAGCAGAATTTGTGTTAGAATCCAGAAAGCACAGCACAGACTCAAACAAAAGCCCAGGCCCTGGCCCATCTGTGACCCGGTAACATCGGGCGTACACCTTGGAGTGCTCACTGCACAACATGCACAGTTCTGGAGTGTGGGATGAGGTGGCGAACCCAGAAAATCTCTCCTACTAACGAGACCAAGACGTAAACTCCGCACTTAAACCTCTGTCTCTGTGAGGTGACATTATAAACCACTTTACCACTGTGCTACTCAGATGAGGAACTGTGTTTGGCAAAACTGGAGCTGGTATTCTGCTGCAGTCAGAATATCCACATTAGGACCCACCAAGTTAGAAGGGAAGGCAAAGGAAGGGACACATGCATGAGCTTTCATAAGCAAGACTATGAAAACATGCATAAACTCAGTTTTATTTTACTTGTGTTTGCAAATGTAACATAAAAAGAGGAAGATAAACCCTTGTTCTGTTGAATGTTGACAGGGGCCCTGTTAAGATGAGTTTCCATGGTAACATAGCTTGCTGGTAAATTACTCCTTCCTAATCCCTCTCAAGTGGCACAGCGAGATCTAATAGTCATCCACAGTAATAACATCAACGGCCATTAAACAAGATCAGAGATTTGGTCCGGGAGCCATCTGAGACAAACATGTCGTCAGACGTTTCCCCGTCTCACAGGACGGGAGCACTTCCTGGTTTCCTGCAGGCAGACTAACTGCACGTATAGTCATTACGCCCATCACAGAACCCAAACACAAGTCTCTGAAGTTTCACGAGTAAACGGCTGCATTTAAATGTTATATTTACTGGTCATGGTCGGGTACATTTCTTTATGTTTTGTGCTCTGAGTCAGAAACGCATTTCAGAGTCCCGCGATGCTCGGTGGAAATGAACGGTGGACCGTTAAAAGCTGGATTTGGTCACATAGGCAGAAGTACCTCTGCAAAATCTCATTGACTTTAATTTGGAGACTTTTAATCATCCCAAGTGAGCTGGTATTAGAAAAGTTTAAAAAATATATTTGCAACTTGGTGGCAAGAGTTGCGTTAGAATATTTGATTTTTGCATTAAAAGTATCATCTATAGTTGAAAACACAAACAATTAGTTATTTTATAAAAACTCTAAACCAATGCTTCCTGCCAGAGCCATATAAAGTGAGAGTTGCGACACTCCCATAGAGTTCCATTGTAAGAATGGAATGCGGAAGTCACGTGGGTCATGGAGGGGGCGATTTGTTCCATGGCTCTGGGTAACAGTCTGAAGCTGCCTGCAGTAGCGCTCCGTCGCCGCCAGAGGGCGCAGCTCCACAAGGTTTCCAAAGCCGTTGTTTGGAACGATTGACCGCCTGTCGGCGAGATCAAAGAGTGTCGGAACTCTCTATATATATGGCTCTGCTTCCTGCTAAATAACTCAAATGATGCCTGTCATTCATCAATCAAAGCCTCACTTTGTACAGTAGACTCATAATACCAGCTGGGTATGGTTACCACTCATCATGTGCCTGTATCCCTGCACGCACCTGTGTGCACATAATAACTAAAAGCTAAAAGTAGCAGAAGTCTAATTAAATGGTCAAAGTCACAAAAGGCAAGCAAAGAGTAGCAAAATGTTAGCTAACAGTTAAAAGTAGCAGAAAAGATGGCTAGAAGCGCAACATAGCAGAAATGCAGCTAAATGCTAAATGCAGAAAAAGGCTAGCTAAAAGTAGCAGCCTAACTAAAGTTAAAGTTAGCTAAATCCTAGGTATGAGGCAATAAGTTAGCTAAAAAGTAATCGTAGAAGAAAAGCTGGCTAAAAGCAAAAAAATTGCAGAACAGTAGTTAAGAGCTTAACATCTGCTATAAGCTAAGGTAGCAATAGTCTAAATAAAAGTAGCAAAATGCAAGCTAAAATAGCTAAAAGATAACTAAATACTAAAATGAGCTGAACAGTAATAGTAGCAAAAGGCTATCTATCTAGAAGCTAAAAGTAACAAACGTCTAAAATCATTAGTGGCAAAAGGTAAGCTAAAATAGCTAATGCTAACCAAAAGAGCCGAAATGTTAGCTAAAATCTAAAAGTAGTAAAAGAAGATAAAAACTGAATAAGCTGAACTTCTAACAAGATCCATATTTTGGAAGAATTGAAAAGATCTTAATGTGCATATATGGGGTGTTTGCCTTTGAATAAAATTAAATACCCTGATGCATGCTCAATAATCCAGGTAGAAAAATCTAAAAAAGCTAAGTCTGGTCCTCTGGACATTCAAAAAACAAAACAAAACAAAGCAAAAAAATTGTAGAAACGTTTCGTCTTTCGTCCGAAAGACTTCCTCAGTCTGAGCTGCTGTATTCAGCTCAGTCTTATAAATAGCACCCTCTCACAGTGGATCAACCAGTTGGCTGATGACAGCTGAAACCAGCTGCTCACATGATCAAGGAGGACCATCAGCCTAACGATGGATCGTTAGCACCCTGATGGTTGTTTGCTATTCACAGAGGGCTGAGTGATACTAGCAATAACAGCATTGTAAGAGGGGGACAGTTGAACCCGGAGGCCTCCACCCCTGTTTAATGATGGACGGTTTCTTTTCACAAAGATGGCCTCCTTTACTCCTCTCTCAAACCATCGTTCCTCTCTATCAAGGATGTGAACATCTTCATCCCTGAAAGAGTGACCGCTGGCCTGGAGATGAGTGTAGACCGCAGAGTCCTGACCTGATGATGTTGATCTTCTGTGCTGGGCCATCCTTTTGGCCAGTGGCTGTTTAGTTTCCCCGATATAAGACTGATCACAGCCCTCCTGACACTGAACAGCATACACAATATTACTCTGTTTGTGCCGGGGGACTGGATCTTTGGGATGAACCAGTCTTTGCCGTAATGTATTTTGGGGTTTAAAAGCCACTGGGATGTTGTGTTTAGAAAATAAACGTCTCAATGTCTCTGAAACTCCCGCAACATACGGAATGACCACTGGTCTGGGTCTGGGTTCCTTCTTTTCACCTGATGGCTGGCTGGAGTCCTGTTTGGGTTTCTTCTCTGCTTTCAGGAAGGCCCAGTTAGGATATCCACATTTCTCTAGAGCCTGTTTTGTGTGTGATTTCTCCTTCTGTCTGGCTCCTGAGTTAGTGGGGACGCTGTCTGCTCTGTGATACAGAGTCCTGATGACTCCTAACTTGTGCTCCAGAGGGTGATGGGAGTCAAACTGTAAATACTGGTCTGTGTGAGTGGGTTTGCGGTACACCTCAGTTTGCAAATTTCCTCTATCAGGAAAATTAAATGGTTTAAAAAAAATGGAAGTTACAAAAAGCTAAAAGTCATAGCATCCATCTCCTGAATGAGCCGAACAATTAGATCTATGGCTAACTGTGGATCAGTGGCACTGGCAGGGCAGCCATCTTGGGAGCATAAAGTTTGATTTCCTGCCAGGTCTATATGTTGTGGTGTCCTTCTGTAAAATATCTGGTTGTGGGTACCCTGAAAACTGAAAGTTATGCACCATAACTCATGTTCCCTGAAGGAAGGGACAAGGTGCAACATACTTGCTATGGGAATTGCGCCCCCGCGTGATTACCTGAAGGAATACAATCATGCCTTTTACGGCAGGGGGCGTCACCCCGTGTCAGAGGTACTGCCTTTAAGGTACTTAAGCGACTGACGCCCCTCCATCTTTCTCAGAAATTGCACTTCACAGAGCTTTCAGCATTGAAAAGGGCCAGCTATGTTGCACCTCGTTCCCTTCCTTCAGGGAACATGAGTTATGGTGCATAACTTTCAGTTCCCTTTCAGTTCGGTCTCTCGGTGCAACATAATTGCTATGGGAACGTAATTCATTCACGCCCTTGAAATGCTCAGCAAAATGCATGTGAGAACCTCCATCCTTTTTTTTTCATTCATTCAACCTTTATTTAAACAGATAAATCACATTGAGTCTCAAAGACTCATTTACATGTGAGATCTGCTGGACAGACAAAAGTGATGAAAAATAACACATAGGGTTTGGAGACAAAAAAATTCCTCCTAACACATTTCTGACCTGTGTAGGTCAAACATGTGGTAATGAAAAAAATCTCGCACACAAGCACATAATGACACCGACATTACGCAGAAGGGGGAGGAGAGAGGAGTCTCAAAGGCAGGTACTTGGGGGGGGGGCTGCCGGCCACTGCCAGAAAACGAAGCCAAAGTTCTGAACCGATGACAAATGCTTTTTCAGCTGGGCTCCACTGACGTCCATGGAGTCAGTGGTAAGGGACGGGTATCTCTTAGCTGCTTACTACAAGGAATGCAGAGAGCAGATGCCAAGAGGAAAAAAGGCCAAATGTGAGAGACATTCACATGATGTCTCACATGACCTAATAATATATATATATAACACTAACTAGAAACAGCCCAAGCGTGCTCCAGTAGTTTGAGTACTCATCGATTCCTGTTTCCCTTTTTGGGCAGGAGGAGCGATGTTTTCCTCCTTTGTTGTTGTTTTCACGGCTCGACTGACAAGTGGAGCCCATCCTGATGTAGGAGATCAGACGAGGAGAGGGGAAACCTTTCCATTAAACGTCTCCCAGGCAAAAATAAACATCAAGGGAAACCCTTGTGAATGTTATTGCGTCTTGTGTTGGGACAAAGCAACCAAAGCCTTAGGCTTTCAGCCAGTACCTTTCAGAGGCCAGGCTGAGAGTTGCCACAACCCTGGACGTGGGTGTAGAAGTTGTCCACGTGCCTGAGTCAGTAGGTCCCTATGAGGAGGCAATTGCCATGGTGTCCCTGACAACATTGAGCTCAACTCCGGGAACCACGGTTTCTGTGGCCATCTGGGAGCTATGAGAATCAAGGAGAGGGCTCCCCGTCTTACCTGTTCCAATGTCGCCCCGATCAGAGGGACAGGTGGAAACGCGTAGTAGAGCACTCCTGCTGGCCAATCATGTGCCAGAGCGTCTATTCCCAATGGAGCATCTGTCTCCTTCAGGGAAAAATAGAGGTCACAGTGTGACCTAGCTCTGCAGGCAAACAAGTCCACAGAGGCTCTGCCGAAACGTGACCATACCTGTTCCACAATCCGTGGGTTCAGGCTCCATTCCGACGCCAACAGAGGCCCTCTTGAAAGGGCATCCACTCCATAATTCAGATCATCAGGGACATGAGTTGCCCTAAGTGACAGAACTCTTAGAGCACACCACGTAAGCATCCTCCGTGTCAGATCAAAGAGGGCCCGGGATCTCGTCCCTCCTTCTCTGTTGATGAAGGACACCGTGGTCCTGTTATCTGATTTTACCAGGATATGATGTCCGGCAACCAGACCTTTACTGAAGAAGTATTTTAATGACAGGAATACGGCCAGTAATTCCAGGAAGTTAATATGTAATTTGGCTTCCTGCTTGTTCCAAAGGCCGCGGGCGTTCTGGTTCCTGCAGATCGCTCCCCATCCTGTTTTTGAGGCGTCCGTCGTGATGACTACACGGGATGACACCCTTCCCAGTGAGACCCCTTCCGTGAAAACGGACGGATCTCTCCAAGGTCCCAGGGCCTTTAGACACTCTGGGTCTATTTTAACCTTTTCTGCTTGTTTGGGCAGAGTGGGTTGTATTTGTTGGTTAAACCATACCTGTATGGCCCGCATTTTCAATAATGCACGTGGCACACAAGGAATGGCTGCCGTCAAGAGGCCCAACAGGCATTGGCAGGTTTTCACAGGGACCCGTTGGTCCAGTTTAAATCTTCCCAGGCAATGGCGAATGGAGGAGACTCTCTTCTTCGAGAGCCATGCTCTGTATTGGACAATCTCAATCTGTACACCCAGAAATACGGTAACCCGTGACGGAGTCAGATCGCTTTTCTGTAGGTTTATGACAAAACCGAGAGACTCCAGGTGAGAGATCACCTCAAGGGAGTGTGACAGCACCTGCTCTCTGCTTCCAGGAAGAATTAGCAGGTCATCCAGGTAATTCAAGACCCTGAGTCCTTGATTCCTAAGAGGGGTCAGGGCTGCATCCAGACATTTAGTAAATGTACGCGGAGCAGTCTTTAAACCGAAGGGTAAGGCTTTGAATTCATAAGCGTTACCTTCGAATGCAAAACGGAGGAACTTTCTGTGTCTCCTCCACACGCCTATATGGAAATAGGCATCTTTCAAATCCATTGTACATGCGTAGTCTCCTGGTCTCACAGACCGGAGAACTTGCCTCAGTGTAAGCATCCTGAACTTTAAAGTTTTAATTCTTTTATTGAGAGTCCTGAGATCCAGAATCGGTCTCAAGGAACTGTCCTTTTTAGGCACCAGGAAGTACTTGCTATAGAGTCCGGAGCGTAGTTTGCGTCCTGAGACCAAACTAATCACTCCCTTTTTCAGCATTGTTGAAACTTCCTCCCTTAGCACGTGCGCGCGTGCAGGGTTGATCTTAGATTGCAACACCCCTGAGAAACGGGGCGGTCTCTTTGAGAACTGCAACTTGAGCCCGTGACATATTGTTGTCATGACCCAATCATTTGGTAGACACGCCTCCCAGGCCTGCGCATGCTCGTTGAGCCTGGATGGCATGTTGAATTGTAGCTCCTCGTGTTTCGGGTCTGAGGGGGTGACCTTTGACCCCTCTCGTACCCTTTCGAGCAGGTTGCTCGGCCCAACAGAAGATATCGCGAGATCAGGCCGTATTCAGCAAATTTTGTGTATCTTGCTATGGTTCATAGTTCGACCGTGAGGTCTGGGTTTTATAAAAATGGGACTCGAGTCAAGAACCAGAGCAGTCTGTGCTTTGGTACTTTTATTTTTGTACATGTCTGAAACAGTGTCTGTTTTGTTTACATATACAGTAGGCGAGTCATGTTTGGTACGCGCACACATGTCACCAGCTCCTCGTGATTCTCTATGAGCAAAGACTGGGAACAGAAAGTTAGGTTCCCGTACCTCGTGGGCGGACGAACCTGTAAAATTATCAGTTCGTCCTGGTTCATCAAGTCCGGAACTGGTTTCCATTGGAAGAGGTCGAAGCAGCACTTGGACGGTACTGCGAAGCCTCACAGTCCCTAGCGGGTCTCTGTCTTGGGAGACCACGCGTGTTTTCCGTTGGTGGGGTGAATTTTTTCCTTGGCAAACCCTCGCGGAGGGCATCCGCTTGTTTGCGTCTTTGTTCCAGCCTTGTCTGGACACGTTCCAGGGCTCTTCCGAAGAGTCCCATCGACTCGATCGGGTGCTGTAGGAAGGTGGACCTTTGGTTTTCCGGGAGATCCGACAGCATTAGCCAAAGATGGCGCTGGGCGACAACTATTTCTGCCATTGCTTTGCCCTGGTAAATAGCTACTGTCCCCATCATGCTGAGCACGAGGTCGGAGGCACGGCGAGCCTCCTCTATGGCCTCAGTTGTGGCTTGCTTGTCCTTTGTTAGCTGGATATCCTGTAGTTTTTCTGCCAGGTAGGCCTGTACCATGCTCGACGTATTCATTGCGCAAGCCGCAAGGCCTTGGGCCTTGTAGCACCTCTCGAGTTGTTTCTCCGAAGCGCGACAGGCTTTGCTGGGCAGTGTTGGTTTCATCCCCGTGGCTATGGGGGCCAGGTGAGCCGCCAGAGACTCCTCTATTGGGGGTGCACTGGCAAGGCTCAGAGCCTCCATTCCCGCGACATCCAGGAGTCGGGACAATGGTAGCATGATGGGAGCCCTGGGTTCCGCCCAGGAGCATTTGAGTTCCGTTAGAAAGTCCGGAAAAATTGGCATTTTCTGTAACGTTGTTGGTTGCTTCGCGTAGAAATAGTTTCCCGCCAGCCTCGTAGCCTGTTGGCGAGGCGTGGGGTCCGGCCACGTGACCTGCAGGGCATCAACGGCCCTATGGCACAGGTCGAACAGGGCAGACACCGGCAAGTCCGGTTCCGGAAGGTTCTGCCCCAGGTTCTGGGAGGAGTGAATAGTTTCTCCCTTGTCACCATAGTCGGCATCTATGTTGGACACTTCTGGCGTCGAGTCTTTGACGGCAAGAGAGGAGTCCGACACGTTGTCCTCTCCGACCCGGCCACTGCACTCCAGGTCCACGTTTTCAGGCTCCGGTTCTGGAGCAGGCAGGTTAGTGCGACGTGCGACCTTCATTGCCGCGGTCCTTGCCATAGATTTGGACAACGTGTCCGCGTGGCGTTTCCTCACTGTGGCCGTCATTCGACGACAGTGGGGGCAGGAGTCGGGGGATTCCAGCGCTTTCCTTGCGTGCAGGATCCCTAGGCAGACAGGACAGGCCTCGTGGGTGTCCGCCGCCGAAAGGGAGTAGACGCACCCGCTGGAGCATGGGCGCGAGCGAGGACTCGTCATCCTGGTTTTATTCTTCTTTGTCCTCCGTTTTCCTTTCTCGGGAGCCATGTCCGGAGACGAGAAGACTAGTTGGCTCCTAGTTTCTTTTTGTTCGAAGCCGTCTTCTCCGTCGTCTTGCTTTCGCTAGTAGACTGCTAGTTGGATTAGCAGAAGATTGTGACGCAGTTAGCATCGTCGAGCGAAGCTGTGGGAGAGAAGAAAACTTCGGGTAAGTAGAAAAATGCTGGACTAGCTTTCGCCAGCCCAGCAGTACGCAGGAAAATTATCTCTGTACGCTTAGTGTAGGGAGCTAGCTCACCTCAATCAAGTGACGCGACAACAGAGAGGTCCCGCAATGTTCAGGTGTTTCAGCGAGGTGAAGGGCAAAAAAGAGAAAGATGGAGGGGCGTCAGTTGCTTAAGTACCTGAAAGGCGGTACCTCTGACGCGGGGTGACGCCCCCTGCCGTAAAAGGCGTGATTGTATTCCTTCAGGTAATCGCGCAGGGGCAAAATTCCCATAGCAAGTATGTTGCACCGAGAGACCGAACTGAAAGGGAACAACACAGAGCAGTTTTCATGAACAGCTAAAATATCACAAAGTACGTCGATAAAATAGATACAATAAACTTTCAGAAAAGAAAAAGAAACACAAACGTAAACGTTGACTCAATAAATCAAACTAAACAAAGAAGCTACAAATAAATCAAATTATAGCCGTGCATGACATGAGGCAAATCAGCATTAGGGGTGGGAGGGAGGAGGAGGAGGAGGAGGAGGAGAAGGAGGAGGAGGAGGTCTGGCTGCTTTGATTAAAGATCCAACATCTTCACTGTGTTGTTCAACAGAGATTGATTTTAACCAGAGAAGAAGAAAAAGTGTTGTTGGTATTCAAAGGGCTTTATTTTTGAGCTACCAAAAAACAAAAATCTCTTTAAATGTTAAAGTCAAACACATCAGAGAGGAGCTGCAGCAAAAGCTTGTGGTTCTAACATCTTAGAAAAATAAAAAATAAAATAAATCATGAGTGTTTCTGTTCTTGTGTTCAGTGTCAGCCACAATAAACAAAGTTTTCTTAAATCCCTTCTTCCCTTTTTCTGACATGGCAGCACCATTGAACTATTGATCGTTCTACATCTGCCCTTGAACCCGTAATGACTCGATGGAATCGCCTCTGTAATACTCCTCAACTTCAAAACAGGAATCCAGTGGCGTTGTCCATAAAAGACCAGGGTTGTATTGATTCCTGTGATTGGATTGCAGGGTCATGTGCTGCAGGGAGCTCATGCTACGATGTGTTCCTCCCAAATAGTCCAAACACAACAGTCCTACCGTGCACACACTGAATAAAAGGATGCTCTGAGAGGGAGCAGATGCGCAATGTGATATTAGACTGTAATCTTTCCCTATAAATGAAACAATCCCTGTCAGTTTGGAGGCGTATATTGGGTTATTTTACTGCCAGAGGCCGTGTCACACTTGGCCATTACTCCACAGTGCTGGAAATGAACATCACATGAAAACTGCCTCGAGCCACTTCTACCCAAAAGCTGACCCAAACATAGATTTCATTTGTGCCTCTAAAATCCAGGATTTCAGGTTTATGTGCAAAATTATATCAGTTTTATGTAAGCATATAGGTCACTTTCTGTGTAAATGAACATTTCATTTTTCTTCTATTTGTCTGGACAATGTTAGAGCATCAAACTAGTTCTACATAAATGCTGTTTTACAATTTAAGCAAGTACAATACAGCTTTAATTATTAAACACTTTAAAGATCACTCCAGTGGCCAAAATAAAACCACTGAGATAGGGTGACCAGACATCCCCAATTTCTGGGGACGGTCCCCATTTTGAACGACCTGTCCCCAACCCGGCTAAAAGCTGTCCCCGGAAATATCCCTGATTTTAGCGTTTTATGAATGAGAAAACAATAGTTGCTTGTAGACAATTATTACAGTAGCTGGGTAGAAAGTGTAAGTATGTTGCGTATAACAACAGCTATTATTACTGTAGCTGGTCACGCTGCTGTTAACGTTACAGCCAGAGAAGAAGAAGAGCAGAGCATGCCGCCTATAAAACAGAAAAAGAAGACGACGACCGCGGTGAATTTAGAGTTGTTTTACGTTGGACATTGGATATTCGTGCTCCGTGGATTCAGCAGTGTCTTCCTT
The DNA here is from genome assembly GCA_038048925.1 of Garcialebias charrua. Classification (NCBI taxonomy): domain Eukaryota; kingdom Metazoa; phylum Chordata; class Actinopteri; order Cyprinodontiformes; family Rivulidae; genus Garcialebias; species Garcialebias charrua. The sequence goes on from JBBPBX010001420.1 coordinate 62,655, forward strand.
TCATTCAATCGGATGCAAGCAGTTTGATTTTGGTCAGCTGTGCTCAGTCTGCCCCTCCAAAGGTTCGCTTAGGGGCCGTCAGCAAATTACCAAACCAAAAACTCTTGAGAAACAAAAAAAAACATATATTTTACGTCATGTGACCCACTGACACAGATCTAATGTTAAATTACTCTACTAGACCTGACCGACGAGACACACTCATTTATTTCTTTTTTATAGAGGAAGTAAGTTTCACTGACGTGGAACATCAATCTGTCAACCTGCGTTCGATTACTCTGGAAGGACCCGGATGTGTGACACAAAAAAACTGAATTTTGAAATCGCTTGCATGCTTTTTATATGACTGTCTATTATTCTATTATTGATTATTGAGCAAGCATCAGGTTCTGTCTATTATTGTTTGTTCCTCTTCTGTTATTTGTTAAAATCAGGCCTCTCTTGTAAATGAGTCTCCGAGGCTCATTGAGACTAACCTGTATACCGTATTTTCCGCCTGATAGTTCGCACCGTTATATGGATCGCTTTGGCCAATTATTGGCAATAAATTGGAAAAATCCATAAACGGGTCGCACCTTTATTTAGATCGCACCTACGTCACCGCCAACGTAACGTGTCACCCACCGCTGACGTGACGCGTCACCGCTGAGACAACCCGGAAATGTGGGCCGAGTTTTTAGCTCTGCTGCAAATGTCTGCCACAGAAGCGAGCGAGCACGGAAGGACTTTACAAGATTAACACGGTAAAAACAATTATTTGTTTGTTGAAAATTATAGCAAAGATGTGTCTTAGCTGAACTTTTCCTTAATAAATGAACGCAATTGGCTTTATTTCTTTAAAATTTAGCTAAATAAACGCTTAAAATATATATATTTCTTAGCTGAAATTATAGCACAAGGGTTCTTGAGCTTAACCGTTCCTTAATAAATTCACAAAATGGTCAAATCTGCTGGATTTAAATTGTTTCGCTTTGAGGTCTTCCAAATGGTCGCGTGCACTGCAAAAATTAAATATAAATAAATCGAATTTTAGCTCAAATGTCTCATACAGGTCACAGTTTGTAAATGACCACCAAGTAATTACGTTCTGTAAGTTTGGCAAAAATCTGTCCTGTAGATCATGAGTTATTTATCTAAATAGTATCCCTTTACGGTAAGCTAACCGCTAACAAACAACGATGCTAAAAGATCTAATTTTTTTTAGCTCTGAACATCTCCTGCAGCTAACAGTTTTAAATGACCACCAAGTACTGTAATTACGTTCTGTAAGTTTAAAGAAAATCTGTCCTGTGGTTTCGTAGTTTTTACCACCAGAGCAGGAGGCCAGGCAGCGACAGAGTGTGTCCGAGCAGAGGAGGCTTTTTTCGGACGGACACATGAGCTGATAACGGTCGGTGTACCCTAGCGGACAAAAGTGGTACTGCACCATTTTTGCCAAAATGAAAAACGGTCATATCTGAGCCAAATGTTTGGTCTAAAAATATGGGGGAAAATCCATAAACAAGTCTCACCTCTCTATTAGTTGCAGGGCATGCAAATTAGGCAAAAAACTGTGACCTATAGTCTGGAAAATACGGTAAATAAAGGTTGAATGAACTACTACTGTAGATGCTACTACTTTGTACAATTACTGGTGATACTAGTGGGGAGGAGTGGTGGCGTGATACTAGGGGGGAGTGGTGGCGCAGTAGTTAGAGACGGTGGGCCTGTGATCGGAAGATCGCCGGTTCAAGCCCCGGTACCAACAACATCAAAAAATGTCGGTGGAAAAAGGTGAAACCCCCACAGCTGCCTCCACCCTAATTCGCCCCACCCTGGGCCCCTGAGCAAGGCCCTTAACCCCCGCCATCTGCTCCCTAACAGGTCTCTCTTAAAAATGAGTTCTCATGGCTCAATGAGAGTACCTGTATAAATAAAGGGTAAATGGAAAAAAAAGAAAAACTACTACAATTTCTGATGATGCTCCTACAATTACTGGTGATACTACTACAACTACTGGAGCACCTGGTGGAGTTGTTAGACTCATGAATCCCTAATCAGGATTTTCATTGTGGGAAAAAAATCACTGTCATGCCACTTGACTGTTGATACTGTATGTGCTGCTGACTATCCATGGTGCTGATTTATTTCATGCTGCTGTGTTCATTCGTACTCATCTGCTCACACAGACTCATGTTTGTGCTGCTGTTGTTTGGCGTATTGTTTTTGCACTGTTAAGTATTTAGCGTATTACTTAATTTATATCTTAGATCTTATTACTATTACAGTTTTTTTTGTACAATTTATACTCTTGTTGGATGTAACTGGGACCTGTACACGATTTTGTTCCACATCATGTACCATTTGCAATTTGAATGGCAATAAAGAACCTTGACCTTGATACTACTACAACTGCTGGATACTACTACAACTACTACTACTACTACTACTACTACTACTACTACTACTACTACTACTACTACTACTACTACTACTACTACTACTACTACTACTACTACTACTACTACTACTACTAATAATAATGAATTCAATTTATAACGCACTTTTCATTAGTGAAAATCTCAAAGTGCTACACACATTGAATGCTACACACATTCATACACCGGTAGCGGCAGACTACCATGCAAGGTGCTTTCCAGTCCTACCGGGAGCAACTCGGGGTGAAGTGTCTTGCCCAAGGACACAACGACACATGGTGTGGGGAACCGGGATTCGAACCGCCAACCTTCCGATCGGGGGACGACTGCCATTACCACTACGCCACGGCCGCCCCTACTACTACTACTACTACTACTACTACTACTACTACTACTACTACTACTACTACTACTACTAATAATAATAATAATAATAATAATAATAATAATAATAATAATAATAATAATAATAATAATAATAAAAATAGCACTACCACTATTACTACCGGTACTACAACTACTGGCAATTTCAGTGCTACTAAGTCTATTACTGGTAATTCTACTACTACTACTGCTACTATTACTACCACTATTACTGCTACTACAACTACTTGTGATACTACAACTACTACTGGTAATATATCTGCTACTACTAGACCAGTAGCAATTTTGTTAAAATACTGGTAACACTACTACAGCAAATGTTTAATTTACAACTACTGGTACTACTACTACTACTACTACTACTACTACTACTACTACTACTACTACTACTACTACTACTACTACTACTAATAATAATAAT
>JBBPBX010001420.1:67137-81051 GCA_038048925.1 Garcialebias charrua
TTTTTCGGCTGATGCATAGCTCTCCCTCTGTGCCCGCCTAAACTGTGCAGGTCTACAACAGGTTATGAGATAATCCAGCGTCAGGTGGAGCCTCTGCACAGCTGGATCTTTGCATACGGTTTAAGCCACAATGACAGCAGGTGTGAGGAGGAGGAACAATGCTCAAAGTTGTTGTGCATCCGAGCTGCAGTCCGGAGGCGAATGCTCTCCTCCCTCTGCCACCCGCTGGCTTTGAGCGCTTCAACCAGCCTTAATTTCATTAAGCAAATTGAGTTGATTTCTGCCTGGCTCTGAGCAGCTCATCAACAATCGCTCCCTCCTTCCTCCTAGTCGTCTTTTTCTCCTTCCCTGACGTATCGAAAAAACTTGAAGCTCCAAGCTTTGAACAAGTAAATGCTTCTGATTGGAGTTTTAAACACAGAATCATTCAACCTGCATGTGATAAAAGTAAATATCACCACAATACTTGCAATACCCTGATAACACACAATTAAAAAAACAAGCAAACGTTGATTTTATACAACTTGAAACAACAGTCAGATATGATGCAGGACGCTGACATGATAATAATAATACTAATGAATTTAATTTGTAACGCACTTTTCATTAGCAAAAATCTCAAAGTGCTACAAGGTGCAACAAAAATCAATGATCAAATAAAAACAAGTGATAAAATCAAGTAAAATCAATGATAAAATAACAAAAAAACAGTAATAAAATCAACTAAAAACAATGATAATATCAACTAAAATCAGAAACAAAATCATGTGGAGGCAGAGTGATCAGCGTGAAGTCCAGCAGTTTAAGAGCTTTGATTTGACTTTTTCACTTGGTTTCAAGTTGTAAAACACTTTAAAGGTGATAACAAAACATTTTAAGTCTTTTGAAGATTACTTTAACCATCACTAAGGAAAATGTGTGGTTTATTTGATACTTGTTTGACTTTTATAGTTATCTGTAAAGTTAAGAAATCATTTACGTATACATTTTACTAAAAGGTCAAATTTATATGAACTTTCAATACAAATCCAGATGTATAAATAAAGATAGAAACATGCCAGTTTCAGTGCAGGATGTGACAAAATATTTATTTCCCATTAATGTAAATACCAAATAGGAAAAAAATGAGCAAGAAATGGGGAAAAATAGTCACGCAAAATATGGAAGAAAGGTTAAGCATTTAGTAGATAGATCTAAATGTTGGTTGCTTCAGGACTCCATGGAGGCCATTTGGAAAATTTACACAAAAGGAAGTTAAATGTTTTTTTTTTTTACATCTTGGAAAATAAAAAAAAAACTCAGTCCCAAATATAGAATTTAACCCAATTTAATATAAAAAAAAGCTAAACTTTTTATTTAAAAATGTACACAGACCTTTCAAAAACCACCTAAACAGTCAACATAATTAAAAAAATTAAATTAAAATAATAAATAAAAAAATTATTTATTTATTCATGAGTCTGACACTAGACTGAGAAACAGCTTCTACCCTGAGGCTGTCAGACTCATGAATAAATAAATAATAAGAATAAACACTGCAAAATGTCACATCATACTGATACTGATCTGTTTCTTGTTGCTGCGTTCATCTGTGACCATCTGCTCATGTTCGTGCTGCTGTTTATAATGATGTTTTTCTACTACATTAGGGCTTAGTGTATTACTAGCTGATGTCTCTCTTAGTTAATCCTAGATGTTATTATTGTTTTTCTCTTGCATTTGTTGTTGGATGTAACTGGGACCCTGTGTACATAATCTCGTTTTCAACACATGTACTACATGCGGTGCAAATGACAATAAATTCTCTCTGACTCTGACTCTGACTCTGAACATGTTTATTAACCTGATCCGGTTCTTTAGCTCTGAAGTGATTAAACACAACTTTAAGGAACTGTGTCGACGTTTATAAAACCAGGTCAGTAAATACCTTTTCACAAATGAAGCTAAATTATTTAGGGAATAGAGCTGAAACTATTTTCAATCTTTTATAATGACTTGAACCAGCCTCAAACTGCTGGTGGTGATGTTAAACTAAGAGTACAACTCTACATTTTAATTATGACGAGTGCGTTGGGAAATAACAAGCTGTCTGTGTTTACAGTGGAGCTTATTTTATGCTTTGTTAGAGCAGCAAATGTTCATGCACGTCCACGCACACAAGCTGCAACAACTCAAACAGTCTCCGCGCTTCTCTGATTTCCCAAACGCCTGAGCTCCAACCTGACAGGCTTTTGCTTTTTTTAAATTTTCTCCCACTGCTCTCACCTGAGCCCAGTTTCTTCTCACAAAGGTGGCTGCATGTCTCGACTGCTTTCATCACAGCTCAGAGAGGAGGCAGACCAAACGGGGAGCGAAGCTACGGCACCGAAGGACACCGTCACCAAGCACCTCTGCAGGGTTTGACCTGCTATCTGCAGTTCTCCATAATAAAGAGGAAATGAAACTCCAGATACAGTAAGTGCTGCCACTGTCTCCTCGATAACCTTCAAATGACTGGCCAGCGGAGTAATGTACGTACTTCATGCTCACAGTGAAATCACCACCAGCTCAGTCACGGGTAAAACAGAAAAATAGCCTGAGCAAATCTTCAACAGAAGATAAAAAGAAAAAAAAACTTTTTGGCTTCTTGTTCTCAAATGCAAAAAAAATAAAAAATAAAAGGTTAAATAGTATTAGGTTAAAGGCTCAACATTCCTGGAAGGAATGCATTTTCATTTGTTAACTTTCATGCTAAAATTTTAAGCTAAGATCTTTTATGTGTAGCATGAGTTACGCCCATTTTGATTTAATGTAAATGATCTCATGCAATGTTGTGAGATCTTGCAACCTGCACAATTAGGGATGAATGATATTATCGACATGCTATCTATCAGTATCAGATATTGGCAATTCCATCAAAATAACTCGCAGATAAAAAATATGCAATTAAAAAAAAAATATATATATATATTATATATTTATATAGTGTTACACCATTTCAGCCCCCTTTATGACATCTGCATTTGGTAGCAGGCCAAACTGACAAACACCATGCAGAATAATGTAGTATTTTAATTCCACAGCAGAGAAACCTATGTAGTCTCTGTAAGAAGGTCTAGGACAAAAATATCGGTATTGGTATCGGTTATTAGCCAAATAAGTTTTAACATAGCGGACAAAAATCCAATATTGTGCATCTTTATGCACGATAACTAATGAGCAAGCTTCTGCCACATCACATTAAAGCTCAACTGGATTGGGTTCTGGACATTTCTGTGTTTGCTAATGTCATTTAGCTGTGGCAGTCATTTTGATTTGTTCTGACTTTAAATTCAAATCACAGAGAGGTACATTCAATGATTATTTCCTGGAAGCGTCATTAAAATTTGTCCATTGATTTATTAGGCATTTTGTTAAGAAACAGAAACAAAAAGACACACACAGACTTGGGTAAAGCACCAATTTTTAGAGGTGTGTGTGAATACTAAACACGCTTGGACTTCACTAAATCTCCAACATGGGGATTAAATTGTATAATTGTATAAATTGGACAGTTCACCTCACAAGACCCACGGAGCATGTGGAAGGGTATTAAATGCATAACAGATTACAAAGGCAAGAACAAACAATGTCCCAAGGACCCATCTCTGCCTGATGCCCTCAATAAGTTTTATGCACGTTTTGATGATCCAAACAGACCAGCTAGCACCAGACTCACCTCATCACCAGATGAAGAGCATCTCAGAGTGACCGCAGCAGAAGTGAGAGGCAGTCTCAGGAAGATTAATCCTCATAAAGCAACCGGACCAGACAACATCCCAGGGAAAGTTCTGAAGGAATGTGCGGACCAGCTCTGTGAGGTGCTGGCTGACATCTTCACCACCTCACTTGCACTGGAGTCAGTTCCCACCTGCCTGAAGACCGCGACCATCATCCCAGTCCCAAAGAGCTCCACAGTGACTGGTCTGAATGACTATAGACCAGTGGCCCTCACCCCGATAGTCGCTAAATGTTTTGAGAAACTGGTCATGTCCCACATCAAGGCAACCGTCAACATCAACGAGGACCCTCATCAATATGCATACCGCGAGAACCGATCAACAGAGGACGCCATCTCTTCCGTGGTCCACACTGCTCTCACCCACCTGGATCAGAAGGACTCATACGTGCGTCTGCTCTTTGTGGACTTCACATCTGCCTTCAACACCATGATCCCCCAAACTCTGATAGACAAACTATCTACACTTGGACTAAGCCCCTCCATTTGTAACTGGGTACTAGACTTCTTAACAGACAGACCACAGTCCGTGAAGATTCACAACTTCTCCTCCTCCACCATAACCCTCAGCACTGGCTCTCCTCAAGGATGTGTGCTGAGCCCCCTTCTGTTCACTCTGCTCACATATGATTGTACAGCCACACTTCCAGGCTGTCATATTGTTAAGTTTGCAGATGATACAGCGGTGGTGGGATGCATCACAAACAATGATGAGTCCAGCTACAGACAGGAGGTGGAACACCTGGAGAGCTGGTGCAAAGAGAATAATCTTCACATGAATGTGAAGAAGACAAAGGAGATGATTGTGGACTTCAGAAGGAATAAACACACCCACGCCCCACTGAAAATAGGTGGATCTGCAGTGGAAGTGGTCTCCAGCTACAAATACTTGGGTGTACACTTGAATGATAACCTCAGCTGGAGCAACAACACCACCAGCCTGATCAAGAAAGGTCATCAGAGACTCTACTTCCTCAGACGACTGAGACGTGCTGGTCTGAGCAGCCCAGTTCTCACCTCGTTCTACAGGTGTGCAGTGGAAAGCGTCCTGTGCTCCAGCATCAACGTGTGGCATGGAGGCTGCACAGTTGCAGAGAGGAAAGCTCTACAGAGAGTGGTGAAGGCTGCACAGAGGTCTGTCGGAGTCAGTCTCCCCACCATCACAGACATTTACACCTCCAGATGCAGGAAAAGAGCCACCTGCATCATGAAAGACCTCACTCACCCAGCACACTCACTCTTTGCCCCACTCCCCTCAGGACGGAGGTTGAGGAGCATCAAATGTAGAACCACTAGACTGAGGAACAGCTTCTACCCTGAGGCTGTTAGACTCATGAATGAATAAATAAAAATAAAATAAAAATAAACACTGCAAAATATCACATCATGCTGATGCTGATCTGTTTTCTTGTTGCTGTGTTCATCTGTGACCATCTGCTCATACAGACTCATGTTCGTGCTGCTGTTTATAATGATGTTTTTCCACTATATTAGGGCTTAGTGTATTACTAGTTGATGTTTTTCTTAGTTAATTCTAGATGTTATTACTGTTTTTCTCTTGCATTTGTTGTTGGATGTAACTGGGACCCCGTGTACATAATCTCGTTTTCATCACATGTACCACATGCGGTGCAAATGACAATAAAGACTCTCTGACTCTCTGACTCTCTGACTCTGATAAATATGTGGTACATCGATGTCACCCATCACTAAAGAATTTAAATAGTGAATTTAAATATTGCTTTATATATTGGGTTAGATAGTTTTATTTTTTATTTTATTTTTTATAGATGGCCTCCCTTCTCACCTTACAGCCATCCTCTCAATTTTTTTTATAGAGAGAAAGGAAAGATAGAAAGTAAGACAACAAAACACAACAATTATCCACAAAAAGAGCCCAAGGACAATACATGTACATCCAAACTCCGTCCGCTATCCTGCAAAGCACATGACAGAACACAGCAACGAAACACACATGCATAAAGACTAATAATATTCATGACCTTGCAATAGATTTCCATAAATAAACATACCCCTACCTACAAATATATATACAGTATACATACATATATATACATTCATATCACATATCCATCTACATATCTGCATATGATATCTACATATACATCCCTGCATCCATTTGTGTGTGGCTGTGAGCATGCATAAGTGAATAAGGTTCCTCCGATAGAACATTCAGTAGCGACCGTGAAGCATCAGAGATCCGCCCCCCAAGGCCCGAGGCAGATGAAGGGGCGATCAAAGCCCAAGACCCCAAGAAGGACCCCGAGCCCAGAGTCCCCAGGACCACCCGAACAGGACGAGCCACTCACCCACTCCCCAGATCCGACCAAGGGGGAGAACTGGACGAGCTCCACCAGCGACTACACACAATGACCCCCGGGGGGCCAACAGCGACAAACTCACAGGCCCCCGCCGGAGCCCGCTGCAAGAGCCCGCTGCACTGACGTAGCCCCAGGCCCGGACACGAGGCCCGGGCACCGGGGACGCCTACCCCTCAGGCCCAGACCCGATAGGACCAGAGGACCCGTGCCCCACCAGGCAGCCACCAGGCCGAGCCGACATACACCCAAGCGCCCAACCCCCGAAAGCGACAGCAAGGGCCCCCAGCACGCCCGCAGGCAGAGGGACACCCACCCGGGGGCCACGTGGCAGGAGTGCGACGCCAAGTAGCCTCAGATGTAACAGAGAGGGGGCAGTCCAAATCCCAGCCTGACAATTAGACATCCATACACTGACACACTATATTGCTTTATATATTGAGTTAAATTGTTAAATAACGAATGTTTGTAGTTTTGTGATGAGTGTTTTTCTGGGCTGGAATTGAACAGTGAATGCAAGTTAACCTGTAAAGTTTCACTGTGTAGAAGAACAAATACATATTTATTTTTTCTTGTCAATCTTTCTTAAATCTCTTTAAAGGAGAAATGAAAAGTGTTTTTAAGCTAATAGTAGTCTAATGAAAAGCATAAAATAAGCTTGTTGAGAAAATTTCACAAGTCAAAAATGTCATCCTAACTCAAATTTAGACTTTGCAAAGTGAAAAAATTCTCATCTGGTGTTTTTGACCCCCCTCCCTCTGCTTGCTCTCCGTCCCCTGAATATGACATAGGCAGTGCAATGGTCGTCCCTCATACAGTAATATTAGTGTGTGTATCTAGTATTTTTTCAACTTTCATCATTTTGTAAACCGCCCCCTAGCTTATAGACTGTAGTTATGTTATCATTCACAAGAGTTTGTATATATTTTTTGTTTATGTAGTGTTTTGTAGTTCTGTTTGTGTTAATAAAAAAAAAAATCTAGTAGTGGACAAAAAGGTTTCAGTGTGTAGCAATTAGGGATGCAGCAAAAAAAAATCTATTTTTTAAAGAATCAAGATTCTTAGTCCTGGCGATTCAGAATCGATTCTAAAAGCCCCAAAATAGATTTTAAAACTTTTTTAAAATTTTATATTGTATTTTTACCGCTCCTGTGCATTCGGCCGCTGTAGAATTTTGGCCGTGTAGGGCCACCGTAGTTAGTTAGCCAGGCAGCTCCCAATGGAGCCTGCTAGCAAGGAGGGAGACCCTGCATGTTTCAACTTGCTCCTTCATCTTTAAAAATCATTTTAGATCCTACTACCGTATGTTCTGTGGAATACAGAGCTTAACAAGACATTGGTAACTGTTTCAGGACATTTTCAACACCCCCACTTCCATGTTAGCATACTGCGCTAGCATGCTAACGTTAGCATACGGCGCTAGCATGCTAACGTTAGCATGCGAAGGCTATTCGTATTTCCAGGATAGAAATGCCCATTAATGCACTAAATCACCAAACTGTTTTTGACAAACTTAAGTGATATCCTTCGGATTCAAAAAAGTATTCTGCTTCCATTTTAAATGACAGACAAGAGGACAGTAATGATGGGTTTATAGCTTCAGTGTTATTGTAAGATAGCAAAGGAGGTCTTAATTGTGTCATAAAAGTGCGTCCAGAAAATGACTACAGAAATCACTGCACTTCGGCATGTAGCAGGAAAAATGTAAAAAAACTATTTCTTTAAGCTACTGACTTGAAAAAAGCATACTAAGTATGTTTATGTGTGTTGTTTACTATATGAAATTCTTGTTATATCGATTTTTTCAGATTTGATTACATTTCTCCTTTAACCTCACTCAGTCACACGCACACACTCACGTGTTTTTCTATCTTTACAGGGACTTGGCCTTGGCTTCCATTCATTTTCTATTCATTTCTACAGCCTAACCCTACTCCTTATCCCAAACTAACCATTACTAACCCATCCTCAATCCACACCTTGGTCCTAAACCTAACCCCATAACAGCACTGCTTCTTATGGGGCCTGGGCTTTGGGCCCCATAAGAAGCTTCGGGTCCTCACAATGAATATAGGCCTTACAAGGCAAGAAATGCAAACACACACACACACATGGTGGTGGACATCTTGGATTTTGACGTGGCAATCCAGTTTTTGATAGGAACCTTTCTAACACCTAGATACAGCCACACACACACACCAAAAAACAAGTTTTCTTAAAACATGCACAGATGAACAGAGTGTATTTCCAATTCCCCATTTCAGCTCTGCAATGGGGTACAACTACTGTAGTTGATACAACATGTGCTTAAAGGACACCACCCACCGTGACAGTAACAATTCACCATATTGGACAATTACTGTAGTAAAATATGATGTCTATTTTCATTTTTGCATTTGGGCCAAGGGCGAGTGTAAAAAACAAACAAAAACAAACAAACAACGGAGTCCCGGAAACATCCGGAAACCCGGCCGAAGATTGCCGAAGTCCTGAATGACATAAATAAAGGATCCAGTCAGAAGGCAGGAGTGAGTTCGCGATGGAGGTTTATGAGAGTTAAAACTGCAGTTAACTAGTGTCCTACGTGGATGTGCAATCTCTAAATCTTTCCTGGTGCAGTTGTGGGTAGCCTACAGGACCAGCACTCTGTTATTATTTATTTTTTAGCACTTTTTAATAAGATATAACACCGCTACGGTTAAAGCTGTCGACTGCCTTTTAATTCTGTACTCCCGACCTGTCACTGTTTTGATTGAGAGGTCACGGGGAGAGAATAAAAAGCCAGCCGGTAGCTTCATGAGGAAATTAATGAATTTGTCATGAGCGAGCGAATTAAACTAGTGTCCTACATGGAAGCGCGATCTCTAAATATTTCCTGGTGCAGTTGTGGGTACAGGACCAGTGCTCTGTTTTTATTTTTTAGAACTTTTTAATAAGATATAACACCACAGCGGTTAAAGCTGGCGACTGCCTTTTAATTCTGTACTCCCGACCTGTCACGGGGAGAGAATACAAAGCCAGCCGGCTTCATGAGGAAACTAATTAATTTGTCGCGAGCGAGCGAATCAAACTAGTGGATGCGCGACCTCTAAATATTTCCTGGTGCAGTTGTGGGTACAGCAGGACCAGCGCTCTGTTTTTATTTATTTTTTAGAACTTTTTAACAAGATATAACACCGCTGCAATAATGAAGCTACGTTGATGCATGCTTGTTATAACTACGCATGCATTCAAGGCGGATACTTCAGTGACGTCAATGCCCATATATGGAGAGGGGCAGATTTTCCCGGAGCTGCAGCTAAAATCAACTATAAATCATGAAATAACACATTTAGCGTTATTTCTCTACAATATAAATAAACGCTCCTGTTTCATTATTTAATTAACTACTAAATATTAATGGCGATGCAATTTGAAAACATGGTGGGTCATGTCCTGTTTGAAGCCAAAATTAAACATATTTTCTCAAATTACAAAAAACAAAACAAAAAAAAGGTCAAATTTCAAGACTGTTGAATGATTTTCACATCTTTCCTGGAACCTCACAGGACCTATGATGGAACAGCAGAGCTGCTAAAAACCACCACTTAAACATTTAAATCCTACTTTTATTTCTTCACCACACAAGACACAGCGGTCCTAAATAAAAACAAATGAATATAAATGATAACGACTCATCGTGCAAGAATTACACGTATGTGACCAATCCAGAAGCAGATGCTAATAACGACTATTGTACTTTTGTGGCTCATACTGGAGTGTGGGTTGTTTAAAGTCACCTGACATTTGTATGGTGAAAGACTCCCTGTAATAAGAAACTAAATGGCTCAGACCAGCAATCTTCTCATTTCATAATGCTATTCATTTCTGCTCCCTCAGTACTCAGTGGTCTGCCTAATGTGAGCCTTTTAATTTTCATTTGGTGTGTTTGAGTGAGGATGTGGGGTGTTAAACTCCTAACCACATTAAGGCTTATTTTTCTTACGTGCCCTGTTTTGCATTATCCTTCAAGTCTAATCCAGTGTGTGCTTCTCTTCCAGGTGTTCATGCGTTTTCTACAGCTGTGATTTGTATTCAGAGATAATCTCATTCTATGTACATTGCGTGTGTCAAGAACCCCGAACCATGAATTGTTTTGGACGTTTGCTCTCTGTTTCACTCCTCTTGCCAGACCATTTTCAGATTTTTTTTCTTCCGTTTAACCACTTAACTCTGACATACGAATCGTTCAGCCATGAAAAGACTGTTTAACTCAAGGGGTTAACCAGCATTGTGTTGACACGGAATATACAAGTTTACAAAGATACTGTTTTAAATAGAATGTTTCACGTCTTTGTTACCAGCAGCTCATCACAAACACAGTTACCGTACACATAAAGTCTTGTCAGGTCTTTCGGGAAAAAATAAAAATAAAATAAAATCTCAGTCTAGACAAGAAGCAGAAAATTTCACCTGCTTCGAATGTTATCACCCATTAAATCTCCACTATTCGTTGTTATCATCCACATAGGTTGCATTCAGACTGACCCTCCTGTATTTCCTATTGCCGGTAGGTTTAAAGGTACATTTAGCTCTGCTAGGGTCAGTGGTTATAAAGTAAAGACTCTGGGGGTTAAGTTTAGGGTCAGTGCTCTGGGTCAGGTGTAAGGTTAGGTTTAGGAAAAGGGTTAAATAAAGCTAAAAAATACCTTTCGGTTTTACATGCGTGCAAAGTCGCATATTATCAGCGATAATAATGTAACTTTACAACTACTGGGAGGTAGGAGGGACAGTCTGAATGCAACCTATGGGGATAGTGACAACTAATAACACTCATTTAATGGGCTGATAACATCTGAAGCTGCTGAAAATTTTACAGAAAGTTGTGAAAATATCCACATCACACTGCTAGGCAGCAATGATAGTCACAAAGTAATAAACAAGAACATTCTAAACACAATTAAAGACAAAAAAAATTGTTGCTTTTTTATTTTTAACACAATTTACACCATTTATTCCCAGTTTTAAATATTTTCAGCTCATAGTTAAAGATTGTAAGCAACAGGTCTGGAACAAAAGCAGTAAAAAAAAAAAATTAGAGACAAAACAAAATATTTAAAGTGTTTTTTTGTTGCAAATCTCACTTAAATGCTAACAGATTAAAGCTGAAAAATGTAGAAAATAATGTTGCAAAGGATTTATGAACAGTGCCTTTAAGCATGGCTTTCTGATACAACTGGTCTGCTAGAGGCTGTTAATTTATTTGATGCGACTCTTCTTTTGTACTCATCGTTTGTTATATTTTTAGGCACGCTGCATAATAAGCAGTCACGATCGGGTAAAAGTTCTGAACAAATGTGTATAAAATCAGCCAATGTTAAAAATATATATATATATATAATTTGAAAGACCTTTAGAAAGTCTAAAGAACTCCTGATCAATACTGTAGATGGATTTAAAAGTTTGCAAAAAGGCACATCTCCTTGGAGGCAAAGGAAAAATGAATTGCAGTTAAAAATGTTTGATTATCAAAACTGAGTTTGTTCAAGCACTTGTATTTTATAAAAACATAAAACATTGCTCAGAACCACAATTTTAATCAGTTCAAATTGGATAAAAAAATGCAATTTAGTAAAACACTTCATGAATCTTTCATTTTAGTTGCACATACGATCAAATTAACATCAGTGTGGTGCAAAAAAAACATAAGGTGAAGATTGTCAAAATGTAGAGAATATTATAAAAGCAATCCAACTCATGTCCTCCAGCCTGAGAGCACGGAGAAGAAAAGGCTTTAAATCCAAACATTCAACCTCAAGTACCATTGAATGCTTCTGCTATAAAACTAAAAGAAGGGAGAACAGAAATGGAAACTTCTTCTCATGATAATAATGGCCCTCATGCACGGACATGTTCGTATTTTTATCCTAAATTTCTCTTACTTTTGTTCATACGAAGCGTTCATACGAACATGCCACGTCAGATTCAACAAACTCTTCTATCCTCAGGAAAAGTGTGTAAATGGCTGCGCAAATATGATGAATCCCACCTGTTCTATTCACCTGCGCGTGCACGCGGAGAGGTTATTTACATAATTCCCACCCCTCAAAACACCATATAAGGCTACGTTTCCTGCCTCAGAGGCAAAACGTGTTCGTTCATAAAATGACAGCGAAAAGTAAAAAGAAGAACTCTACCGGTGCGGAGATTGAAGTTCTGCTCTCTGAGGTCAAGAAAAGAAAATCTGTCCTTATTAGCAGCGTCACTCATGGGAGTAAATGACCAACTAAAGCCAAAGAATGTTTGTTTATAAGAAATGTGGACCTTAAAATATACATGCGTCCTGGTGGCCCACTGGGTAAAGCATTGCACCGCTTATCGAGACCTCGTGGGTTCGATTCCCACGAGGTATGACTATTTTTTTCCTTCTTTCTTTAGATTATTTATTCATTCCAGATTAAAAAGACTTTATGCTTCATTTCTTGTTGTATTGTAAATAGTTTTCTTGTGTTTTTTAAATCTGGAATGAATTAAAAGGAGAAAAAAAAACGTTGTCCCATGTGGGACTCGAACCCATAAGGTTCGGAACTGCGACGCAACGCTCTACTCATTGAGCTATCTGACAGCTATGACTGCGACAGGAGGAGGTCAATGTAAAGTCTGCGTTACCGAAGTCTGCGTTACCGAGACAAATTAAACTTAAATTAATTCATAATTTAAGTTGGTTTCAGTTTGAGATCTTCATATTAATATTGTAGTGTTAGAAAACGGCATTGATAACAAATTGATTTTAATTTAAATACTTTAATCCGTTAGTCATTATTACATTTAAAATTATAATTCGACTTCAAACAGAACCTATTGTCAAAAACAATTGTGGTGCGTGACTTTTTTAAACTCTAAATATTTTCTAAATAACGAAATATGAAGTTATTAGTGGAGAAATTCCGTCTGGATGACAGCAGACTGACGCTCCTAAAATATACGACAGGTCCGGACCACTCGTAAATTTTGTTCGTATCTGAAAAAAATCGTAGGATACGAAAACATTGTTGAATGCCACAAATGATCCTAAATCACTCGTACGCACAGTTTAAGAACAAATCTGTGCGTACGAACGGTTCGTGCATGAGGGCCAATGTTTTTAACCCTTTAGAGTCAAGAGTGCATGTTTTGATCACAGGTTGTACACTGAAGGTTCTTGAAGGCTGCGTTGGAAAAGGTTAAGGCTGATTCAAAATGATAATGCAAACTAAAAAGTGCAAATAGAGGCTGGAAGGGTTAAAGTGACTTTCACAAACTAAAAAAACACACTTTGGATGCTATCCTTAAACTAAATCTACTAAACCACAACACAGCAAAGAGAATCTGTCAAGTCAAGGTAGAACTACATGTATATACTTAAAGATTTATTTTTCAAATTGACTTTATTTTTTCTTTATATATGGCTGGTGTAGGGGAATTCCCTTTAAGTCACTGTTGAGGAACACTACAGTACATGCTTTATTCTCAAACATGTGCTTGTCCCACAGTCATTTCATTGTGTTGCTTTATGAGCCCCATAAACTACGTCTGGGTTACGGAGCAGTAATAGGTTTTGTTTTTTATGATTTCACCAACTCAAACCAGGGACTGCACTCAGGGGCCAGGGTGAATTCAGATGAGTCTCGCCTGAATACATCTCTCTGACATTTCGGTCATGTGTTCATGTCTGGCACAATTTAGGTAACTTGGTGACAGCAGTAACTACAAGCTTATCCAAATTTTAGACAGCTAGAAATCCCTTTATACCATTTTAAATTACTTCTTTTGTCATCTCTATGCCTTTATATATATATA
>JBBPBX010001420.1:84364-96647 GCA_038048925.1 Garcialebias charrua
ATATATATATATATATATATATATATACACACTGTATTTATATATATAAAATGATGCAAAATATTGTGCACGAGTGTGTGCACACAATTAATGATGCTCTAGGGGAAAAACAAACCACTTAAAGCTGCACAAAAATAAAGACAAGGGGCAACGAACCAGAATAATTATATTTTTAATAAATCTAACAGGCTCCTGGATCTTTTTGTTTACTGCTGATTGGCAGGTTGCTTCAGTTCACAGCCCATCTGCGCTCTGATATCTCCTGCCATCAGGGTTCAGGAACAATTAAAAATATCTGCAGCACAGTAAATACATATATAAATAAATAGTTAATTTGAACACAAAATAACCTGAAGAACTGATGGTATTGTATGTGATGGTAACATATTTCTCACTTGGTTTGATCAAACTGATGTGTTTGTGCATCAATTTTCATTTGCTTGGTGAGGTAATAATGTCAACTACCTGTCACTTTTATTTCCAAAACACACAGTTTTTGATGGAACATAAGATTGATATTTTGTTTATTAAAAATGCGTGGAAAAAATATTTTGGGTGTTAGCAGATATTTTAGTAAATTTTTTGAAAACATTTTTTTGTTTAAATGTTAAAAAAAATTGTCATTTTTTAAGTGTTAATTTTTTTAACACTTTAGTTAATAAAAAATATAAAATGTTAATTTTAAGAATATTTTTATTAATTTTTTTAAACATTTTGTTAACTGTTGACATCTCTGCTGTCACACAGTTGTTCCATTTCTTGGACATATTCTGTTTACTTTTGCATGCAAAAACACATGCGCATGATGTACAGTCTTTAAATTATCCTACTCAGTGCACATCTCTTGAAGCTAGGTTTGCTGTTTTTAATATCTGCAGTGTATTTTTTTCTTATGCTGTAAATATGTTCTTACTGTACAAACTCATTCATATTCTGTTTCTATATTTTCTACTATTGTGTGAATCTGCTTTGTTTGATTTACCTGTCACTTTGCTGCTGGTACACCTGAATTTCCCCACTGAGGGACAATTCTATTTCTGAAAGACACTCCTTTTGGGTTTCAAAGCAAAAGTCAAGATTAATCTTTGTACCAGCTTGTTTTAAGATTAGAAGACTTTAAATAATTTAGCGACAGTTGTTTTAAAAAAAAACTATATTTAAATAAAGTAGAAGATCATCTCATATTACTTTGAATAAAGCCCAACTTATAAGAATAATGTTTTTCTTTCAAATTCTTAAAAAGAAGGCTTTTTAGGGTTTAAGTATTTTCCTTTGTTCTGGTGCTTTTGAACATTTTGCTCCTATAGAAACCCTGAAACTGCCCCCAACAAGACAAATCTGCTCTGAACTTCTGTGAAACATTAACATTACTTTCATTCTGATACCCTTCATGTTGCTGTCGAGAGGAATGAGTCATTTCCAGGAGTAATGATGATGATCCGTTGAATCACTGCAGACCAGAGAGGCATGGACTGTGTGTTTTTATGTGTCTGAACAAGTAATTGGTAAAATCTTCACCGACCTTGTGAAGGACGGGGAAAACATCTACATACATCACATGCACAGGTTTGGGCTGTGGTCTTGATATGCTTGAATAATCAATATTCTCGAACAGAAACGTACAAAAAGATCAAATGTTAGAAGTGAAGCTACATTTCAGATTATTTGATGAATGAAGGGTGGGCTGATTGTCGAGCTGTGAGATCTGTAGCTAAGATCAGTGGTTAGCTTAACGCACTAAGACGGGTGGACAACGTTCATTTTCCCACCAGAATGACAATTTTATTCAAAGAAACAAACATTTATCATTCATAGCATTACATATTTCAAAATTGTTTTGTTTCACTGGCATGTTAGCAGGCAGCTGAACTTTGATGTATATTTTTAATTGAATGATGGGGAAAAAGGAGCAGTTATTCAGGAAACACTTTTCAGATTTTCTTTTCTGATGGCAGGTTTGTTTTATAGTTAGCATGTTCGGTAAAAACACTTGAAGCAACTGTACTCTCCTTAGGCCGCAACATGTTTGAAAGTATTGTTCCAATACCAATACTGGTACCACTGTCCAATATTAGTACAGTAGTCCCTCGCTACTTTGCAATTCGACTTTTATGGACTCACTTTTTTGGGTTTTTTCAGCGATTGTCAACTTTAATATTACTCACGTGATTGGGATGGTACAGATAAAATATTAACGTAAAAAATACATCATACAAGTGCCACCATTTTGTTGTTTTATTTCAATAAGCCTATACTCTAAAGCTAATCCAAAAGAACTACATTACTCAGAAGCCAACAGTGCTTCTGGCTGCTTCTTTCTGAAGGAAAGTTTTGATCTGATCCTAACCTGACTTAAAAGTTCAGTCCTTATTCATAGTGACTTGACGCTGAGTGGATGCAGAAAGCCAATCAGAACCGGACCAGAACTACTTCTTCATCGGTCAATCTGAGTGAAGCTGCTGCTGTGCTATCTAGTGCCATGATGTCGGTGTCTCACTGGCTCCAGGACTCGTGTCTACATCTCAACATTACATAAAACAGTCTGTATGTTTTTCTCTCGGCTGCCAGCAGATAATGAGCAACCATCTGTGTTGGTCAATGGCGAGACATTAGATGTGGTTGAACAATTTAAATACATTGGAGTCATTTTTGATTCCAATCTAAATTTCAAGCAACCTGTAAAGAGATTTTCACATATAATTAAACTTAATCTGGCAAACTTCAAACATATAAGACCTTCTCTGACAACAGAATCAGCAAAGGCTTACATGCATGCCATGATCTTTTTTGTTATACTACATGGTCTCACACTTCAAAGGTCATCATGAAGCCCCTAAAGTCTCTTTTTAAGAAAGCACAGACATTTTTTGACCAAAAGCTTATACAGTATCATTATTGTAACATCATAAATAAGTACAACATTTTGGATTTAGCTATCAGATTTTTATGGATGCTTGCCTGATTTTTAAAGTTTTAAATGGACTTGCTCCTCCTCCTTTAATATATTTTACAAGTAAAAAAACAAGTACAGTAAACACAAGAGCACTGACCAGAGGAGATTGTGATGTGCAGCGGCGCAGGACTAAATTTGGCCAAATGGTGGTGTCCATCAGAGGCACGCAGTCATGGAACACACTGCCAGTTTCCATCAGGAACTGTGGCACCTACTCTGGCTTTAAAAAATATCTGAAACTTTGGCTGAAAACTAATCAGAAGTACTCATGTGTAGATTACTTTGTCTATTTTCTTATGGCATCATATCTTTATTGTAATTTTATGTTGTGTTATGTGCTACATGGGTGATGTTTGTAATATTCTCTGCTCTTTTGTTTTGTGGGATGTTTCTTGTTCTTACCTGCCTTAGGACAACGGATGAAAATTAGCTATTGGGCTAACTCCGGCATATTTACATTGATGCTACTGCTGTCATGTTGATTAATATGCATTGTCCTAATTTAAATAGATACAATAAATAAAAGAAATACATCTGAGTGCTGCTTGCCAGCCCAGGGACCCTCTCAAGTGAGGAGGCATTGCTTGGAGGGGTCCAGTGTCTTCTCCGGAGCTCACCAGGACTTTTTTCATTCACATTTCTCTGGGTTATTGGGACTCTATTGGGACCAATGTATGGTTTTGTGCTGGCTCTCCAAAGGTTCGGCTGTCTCCAAAAGCTTCGGTGCTCAGTGGATCCAGAGAGCCGATCAGAACACAACCAGAACTGGACTAAGGCTGGTGAGTACATCATCCATATAACATTTTACAGCACTGTACTGTGCAGTACATATACTGTACGTATGTCGTTAACATTTTGTAGGTTTAAGAGTTTAGAACATGGCAAGAGTGTGGGAAGGGTAATAATTTTATAGCGTTCCTACTTTGCAGTTTTTAACTTATTGCGGGTGTGTGTGGAATGTAACCCCCACGATACTCGAGGGACTAATGTACAGTACCGGTACTTGTATTCAATCTAACACAAAATCATATTATCCTGATGCATGCTCAATAATCCAGGTAGAAAAATCTAACAAAGTTAATTCTGGTCCTCTGGACATTCAGAAAACAAACAAACCACCAAAAACAAACAAACAAACAAACAAACAAACAAACAAACAAACAAACAAACAAAAATATATATATTTGTTTGTTTTGTTTTTTGAATGTCCAAAGGACCAGAATTAACTTTTTGAGACTAAAATACTGTTCATTATAGTGCTTGTTAGTAAACTGCCAATGTAAATAAAAAAAGAAAGGTAGTTTAGAAAATGTCCACCAGGAATTATTATTTTTTGGGTCTGCCTGATCTCAGAGAGGGAACTCATCAAACTGATGGTAACAGCAGTCTCCTCGCAGCACATTTTCCTGAAATAAGTCTAATTTTTCCTTTTGCTCACAGTTTAAATTGAGGCTAATTTTAGCAGAATTTCATAATTGTTAGATTTCTTTAACAAAGATCTGTACTGTTGTCTTTTTGGAAAATTCCATCTTTATTTTTGTCATTCTAAAAAAAAAGCAAAGATAGATTTTGCTCTAATTTAGTGAGAAGCAAACTGTTAATGGGTAAAAAAGCAACGTGTCTTGTTTAAAGTGCCCTCTAAACCTTTATCTTGTCTTGATTTTGGTTCAGAGGGTCAAACTGACCAAACTATAACACTTTGCCCAATTGTGCACTAAAACCACACGATCCAGATGAAGACAAACATGACTTACCCTGAAGTAAATGTACCGTACATTTGAACAAGCCAACTATTTTTGTCTTACGTGGAGAAAAATCGTGACCTACTTGCAAAAGATGCACGTGCAACAGTTACAAAAGATGCCTCCCACTGAAAACGACTACTTTGAAAGTTGTGCTGCTTATTACAAAATAAAAGCACAATTCTTCTTCACAATCTTATACTTTATTTATTTAATTTTGCTCATGTGATCCTGCTCTGCAGAATCCTACCCAAACTCAGTCACGTTCATCACTGCTGTCTGTCTGTCGGCCTTATTCTCCTGCATGTGATCATTTCATTTTCTTGTCTGTGCAGCAGTCAGCCGCACGGCTCCATGTGCTGCATCATAACCCTTTCACATTGATCTTTTGAGATGGCTTCCTCATGCAGCTCCACAATCAGACGCGTTATTCCGCCCACACCCCCAGTGTTCAGAATAATTCAGAGGTTACAGCTCCACAGTTGGAGTGCGGTCTAATGACGCCGCGCTGATTGAAACATCACAGCGGTTGTGAGGTGGGAAGTTTTGGGGTTAGGGCTTTAAGGTACAAGAAAGACGCAATAACTCGTCTCACAAAATAATAGAAAGAATCATTTTTTGCTTAGCTCAGTGCAACTAGATGATTTAAAATTAAATCAGCTCAGGCCTTTGTCGTTAATGTCGCTTCGGCTGTTAGAAGCTCCTTACATGACTGATGTCCAACTAATTCCTGTTTTTTTCCTCATCATTGCTAAACTGCACATCTAATTTCACAAGCTCTTTGCTGCACCTTCAGTGGCATATAAAGCACGCTAGACCTCTTACAAATGATCAGATTCAGTGATGAAAACGTTGTCTTTTTTAAATGGCTATGCTATTACAAAGATGAAAGACATGCTGGATGGGGGAGTGGGGGAGGGGGGATCACATGGCTCCTTGCACTTTTTAATTATGACCCAAATTCAATTACTTTGCAACCTGGTAGTTTAGAGAGCCACAGGAAATTGCTCCAACAGAGTGACAGTGCTTGTGATTAAAGCACTTTGGAACATAAAAACCCTGAGCTGAAAAGGAATAGTCTAAAAGTTTACCCTCCCCCAACCCGTTTATCATGCGCCATCGGATGGCTCCACCTGTTGGACGTGTGGTTTACATGTAGACGCATGTGAGCTACTTTTTAAATGATCAAGTCAAAGTGATCTACCTACTATAAGGCCCCGTTTACACTAGAACAACGCGTGGGAACATTAGTGTTTTTTCAATGTTTATTGGGGGTAATAAACAAAAAATAAGCTGATTTACATGAAAAATGCTGCAGTTTCCATGTCAGTTGGGTTGCCAGATAAGAAATTATGAACTATAGTACTGTGGCTTTAAAATGATAGTATTTTGACCTAAACTGTCGTGTTTGCTGAGTAAAGATGTTCTAAGATTCAATTCAATTCGGTTTATTAATATAGCGTCACTTCCCAAAAGAAGTAATCTCAGGGCACTGAACAGAAACATTTATACAAAATAATAACAGAAACATTCATAGATAAAATAACAATTTGACACTATTTGTCTGAGGAGCAGACTGCTTTGAATTTAACTCCATTGCAGAACTCTCATCTTGAGCAAGTTGAAGTTTGTGTTGTGTTTCTTGAACATGTGCACAGAAAAGGAGGTGGTAAATAAGACATTTTTTAAATTTATCTGGCAACCCTGGGCTCAGCTGTTTTCATTGTGCATGCAGCGACTGCATGATCACAGTTACATCCAAACTGGTGAATAACGTCTCTTTGGACCCTGGATTTTATTAATTTTGCTCCTGCATGCTGAAAAAAGGTGAGTAGCAAAAAAACACTCAGCTCTGCCATTATTTAAATCTGTTGTTAGTGCAGAAAAACTTTGGACTGCAGCCGTCTGTATGTGCAACTTCACACAGGGATAATTTCACACCTTCGGGGGTGGGGGAGCGGGGATGGTGTTTCCCCGAAAATCTCTCAGACCTGGTTTGAGAGAATGAGGGTTGTGAATGGCTGCCCTGTATGTCAATCAAGTGACGGGATGTTTGATAGGCTGACAAATATTTTTTTTAATGTCACACTGTGATTGACCAGTACTACCTCAGCGATCGAGCAGTAGATCGCAATCGACGTAATGAGCACCCCTGATTTAGACAAAGAACACGTAGGCTTTGTAGGACCACCTGCTGCCATGTTGACTGGAAGCTTTCACTGCACAGAAATGGGAAAAGCCCAAACAACATCCATGCACTGCAAACAACAGGAGGTGGATTTCACCAGCAGAACAATGGCCCTCATTCACGAAAATGTTCGTATTTTTATCCTAAATTTCTCCTACTTTTGTTCGTACGAAGCGTTCGTACGAACATGCCACGTCAGATTCAACAAAGTCTTCAATCCTGAGGAAACGTGTGTAAATGGTTGCGTAAATATGATGAATCCCACCTGTCCTAAACAGCTGCGCGTGCACGCGGAAAGGTCATTTACATAATCCCCACCCCTCAAAACACCATATAAGGCTACTTTCCTGCCTCAGACAGCAGGAAGTGTCCATTCATTCAAACTCAAGAAGTAAAAAGAAGAACTTTACGCGTTCGGAGTTCTGCTCTCAGTCGCGCACTGCTACCCCCCCCCGCAAGTGTCGGATGTGTTTTTGAACAGAAGCATTTTAAAGTGTCTCGAAACTACAGTTAACTTCATATTAATATAGTGCATGTTCTCCCGTGGGTCGTACAGTATCAGAAATCAAGAATAAATGGTTTGATCTGAAAATGGCTTCAAAAAAACATCTCGCCGCAGCACGGACAGGAGGTGGTGGCAGGAGGTGCGCAGCGTGCCAACATGACAGGAGGTGGTGGCAGGAGGTGCGCAGCGTGCCAACATGACAGGAGGTGGTGGCAAGAGGTGCGCAGCGTGCCAACATGACAGGAGGTGGTCGACATGAGTGGCGCGGCCGCGCGCGGGGGGGGGGGCGTGGCGTGGCGCACGGTGGTCGACATGAGTGGCGCGGGGGGGTTTGGAGCCGCTTCTTTTAATTTAACAAATTTGTGTCGTTGCATTTAATTCTTTTTAAACTCAGAATATTTTCTGAGTAACAAAATATGAAGTTATTAGTGAAGGAAGTCCGTCTGGATAACAGCGGACCGACTCCTCGTAAATTTACGACAGGTCCGGACCACTCGTAAATTTTGTTCGTATCTGAAAAAAATCGTAGGATATGAAAACATTGTTGAATGCCACAAATGATCCTAAATCACTCGTACGCACAGTTTAAGAACAAATCTGTGCGTACGAACGGTTCGTGCATGAGGGCCATTGTGCTGGAACATGATGAGCAGTCTTACTCCCATCAGTGGTACCATTGTTCTGACTGTCAGCCTATTTAAAGTTCAGTCTGCTCTGCTTACAAGTCAGCAACATTACCGAGTCACTTTGGTGTGCTGATGAAAAGATGGTGGTGTCAAGAGTTCAGAACCAGGGACCAAGTGTTATAGAACATTCATCAACTCATCTCTTTTAGTTACAAGCTCGTTTGGAAACGCTCGGCGTCAGGAATGGACGGGGTGTCCCGCGTGTGTGAGAATATAAAGCTCTGCTCATTTTCTTGGCGAACAATGAAGCCCAAAGAAAGATCAGCAGCGCCTTCTGTGATAAAGAAGTAATGAAACACGTACATCCAGAGCTGCTGGAGCCACAAATCACTTGCATGACTGTGCAGGTCAGTGAAAAATTCAAGCGTGAGTATACATTTAAACAAAAGTGATTTGGTTTTGTTTATTCTGTTTGACCAGTGGCTTTAAGTTTAGTTTGTCTTGTTTGTTGGGCGAAAACATACATTTGGTTGAACACTTTTTTTTTGGTTTGGTGTGACTGTTTCTTTGAAATAGAAAAATGTAATTAGTATTTCTTTTTTGTTTTACTTTGTTGCCTTGCAATCAGGAGTTTAAATATATTTTTCAATTAGATTAGAAGTAATGGATCAACACAAAATATTCAAAATTGATCAAGATGAATGATTATAAAACACTTTTAATAATCTAAAAAAATGAAATGTGTGTGCACATGTATACACCCTCTTACATCTAAAGCCAGTCTCACATTCAGACAACATACCATAATTTTTGCCATATAAGTCACACCTTTTTGCATAAATGTGCAAGTCGTGCAACTTATACACCGAAGCAACTAATATACGTCCCCTCCACATATTTATAACCCAATTTTTGGCTGAGGTCTGACCATTTCACTCATTCGGACATGAAAAATGTTAAAAATTACAATTTACAGCAGCTAGAGGGCTTTCAACTAGTATGGCAAGCCAAGTGTCTCATTAATAGGTAAAAGTGGCTATTAATGAGACACTTGGCTTACCATAGAAGCCACATTTGTCTCGCTCCAGAACTCTTGGAGCAAACGTCAAATCAGCTGCATTTCGCTGCCCAGGCAAAATTCAGCTGATTTGACCATTAAAGGGCATTTATTAAGGAAACGTTAAACTGAAGCACACCTTTACTATAATGTCGCGCAAACAAATGATAAATTTTAGGTGGTTATCTTGTTAAATTTAGAAGAAATGCACAGCGAGTGCTTCCTCTGCACGCTCTCGCAGCCGCGAATCAATTTTTGAAATGCAGCTGTTTTGACCATTAAAGTGCATTTATTAAGGAAACGTTAAACTGAGACACATGCTTGCTATAATGTTGAACAAAGAAACAGCTGTTTTAAATGTTAATCTTGTTAAATTCGTGTTAACGTCCTCCTGTGAACGCTCACGCAGCCGCCATTTGGCAGCCAATTGATTTTTGGCACAACACCGGCCCATGTTTCCGGGTGGTCAGTGGTGACACATAATAGATGCAACTTATATGGCGAAGCGACTTATTTATGTTTTTTCCACTTTATTAGACATTTTTGGACTGATGAGACTTACAGGTAGTCCCCGACTTACGAGCGAGTTCCGTTACTACGACTATCTCGTAAGACGAAAATTCGTATGTCGGAACACGAAACACGTGTCGCTCGTAAGTCCGGATTTTCGGTCGTAAGTCGGAAAATTTATGCTAGCGCTACTACGAACACTCGTTTTTCAACACAAACGTACATACTAGTTCATAAACATGCTCAGAAACTTGTTTACAAACGGTTAGCTAACACACTTTCATCTAAAAACACATACCAGTGCTGTATTTTCTGTATGTTCTGCACAACTTTACTGTTCGTTAGTCAGCTCGTAAGTCCGGAACCTCGTATGTCGATGTGCTTGTAAGTCGGGGACTACCTGTATATGGCAGTGTGACTTGTACGGCGGAAAGTATAGTAATTAGTTTAAAAAAATCTTGCATGCATTCTAAGGGTCAAATTACTGTATCTCAATATACTGTACAGTATATTCACCTGTCCTGACTGCTCCTAAAATCAACACGAGTTCAACACTGAGGACTGGTTGTAAGGACCACAACCAAGCAAGGAACAGCAAGAAGACCAAGGAGGTAGCAGCAGTTTTTTAAGAAAAAATGGGCCAAAATTCCAGTGGCTCGATGTGCCAAGCTTGTAGAGTTTCTCCCAGAGGTTTAGTTACGTCATGCGTTGTCTCAACAGGAAAACACCATGACACTCTAAAAAATTAAAACCCTGCTTAAAGAGTACAAATTTGGCTGACGCCAACGCTTTTATTAACCCCCTCTCGAGTTAAAGTCGTCATCACATAATGTAATCTGTGTGACAGGACGGTGGTGGTATTAACAGAGCGGAGGGAAGAGGTGCCGCAACATGAACATGTCAGAGGAAATGATGGAAACACTGCGGCTCCAGTGCTGCGTAATTGGAAGTCTGCGTTGTGTAGATGAGGTGTGGAGAGCGGAGCAGATTGTGTTATAACGTACTGCTGCAACTTGAGTTGACTGTAAACAAGCATGGAGGGGTAAAATTTACTTTGGGAGCTGTATTAGCTTGTTGTCAAACCTATAAACTAAAGAAAAAAATAAGCACAGAGGAAGGTTTAGTATCTGGCTGGATGGCTCCTGTGAGGAAACAGCAGGATGATGATGATTTACATCCTAAAACCAGGATTTTCCCCAAGATTCACACACTTCTATGTACAATACTGACTCAAATGCGATGGAGAAATCTATAGGTACTGCAATAAATACTGTACAAAATCATATTTTATTTTTCTTTGTTACAGGTAATGTTGCATTCACTGGTTTGCTTTACTAATGATGCCAACTTTAGATTATTTTTTAGTATTTCACAGTAAAAAAAAAACTGTTTCCCCATCTGTGCAAGCATTTCAAATAAAACCACTCTTCGATCCTCTGTAGACGTAGGTGAAAATATAGTTTATTTTTCCATGGGGAGAAAATGTGGGGAGGGAACTTGGGATGCATGTTTACAGGGCAATGAAAGGGAATTTGTTAGTGATATTTACTAGAAAACTTGGAGCCTTTGCTTGCATCAAAGGACTGTTTTCCATGTTTAAACGTGTTTAGGTCACACAGCAACTCGGAAAAAGTAGGGGGCGTTTGAAAAAGAGCCTGGAAAGCAGAAATCAATGGGAATACAATATGATTTGGTTTTAATGAGCGCCATCAGCTAATCCGAAGCAGCAGCAGCAAGTCTCTAACTGAGCTTCGTGTGTTCTCTCTTTTTGTGAAACGTGACCTGAAGTAACCTCGAGCGCAGAAAAGGGAAACATTAAAAGGAAATTGTTGAGCTACAAAAACAGAACACTTTGCTTGTCTGGAAAAAAAGGCTTTTTGACACTTTGATTTTTATTTTCGACTCTTTGGACAGACTAATGCCCTTCAATGGCATTTGTCAATGTGCAGGGTGATCTATGCTGGTTTGACAGGGTGAAGATGCTAAAAACACAATTTTTAGCTAGTAGGAGATAAAACAAACTTTCAAAAAGATCCATTTTAATTCTACACCCACTATTCTGTCACTTCTGTTTAGAAGCCACAAAAACTTCTTGGTCGCATTAAAGACACAATCTCAGGTTGGGTTAAAACATCCCTAAAGAGAAAGTTCAGATATTTATAAAGTGGGGCTCAGGGGAACATTCTGCACAAATATCTTACCTGTGGTGGATATCTTCTTGAATGGTTGCAATTTGAATAGTCTGATTCTTATTGGACTGATGAGCTAAGAGCTAGTCATACCAGAACCAAGACCAAATGGGTTTATATTATTTTAAAACCTCAATTCATGTGAACTATATTATATGTCAGTTTTACAAAACACTGTTAAAGGTTTGTGCATTAGCATTTGCATCAGAAGCTATACTTATTTACTAAAAGATGTTTACTATGAGAGCAATTCACTTTGATAAAATAGTTTATTTCTCAGCAGACTGATAAGCTAACAGCTACTATGAGCAGGACCAAGACCAAACTGAGGTGGTTAGCAGGTAAGATATTTATTGTTCATAACCTTTCCACAAAACTCCACTTCAAAGGATTAGAATTTGCTCTTTAAAATTGATTAAACGTTACTGCGAATGACTTCTGTTATTTTTGTTACCGCCACAGCTCCTCCATAGTCGCAGTGTATTCTTTAGGCCTTATGAAACTTTAGCTGAA